>JASANE010020163.1:0-99970 GCA_030248225.1 Trileptium ribeirensis | reverse complement strand
CAGGATTTTGGATTTTCGATAAAAGTTAGCCATTAGGCTGTGGTCAGGATTATCCACCTCGTAACGATCCGTAAGGATCTGTTACAATTATTACACTGAATTTTTTGGTATTGACTGAAAAATGTCTGGGTGAAACTTTCTTTTTACGAGTCGGAGGTCACCAAGAGGGTCGCAATAAGCCAAATATGTGTGGTGTCTTTGCTTCTGAAGCTAGCGACGGGCCTAAAAAATTTTTCGGGTATAGCGGCAGGATATACATCTCAAAAACTAAATTTAGACTTATCGGCGGCACATATATATCAGAGTTTTTCATTCGATATCGCAGTTCAACTTTACGGTGCGTTAATTATTTGAAAAATCGCTAATAATATTAGAACGTCGAGACAGTATATTCCCAACTACCGATGTGTCTTTAGTGCACTATATTCGATAAAATGCTTAAATTTTGTACTAAATCCACAGCTTTATAAAAAATAAGGATAATTCGTTATACTATTTTGCAGTGAAATAATGGTCACCAAGTTGTCCCTTTTACTACTTTTAGCTATTTCTGAGTTAAAGGTGTGATGCGGACGGTCCAAATGAATTTCCACAATGTTTTTTCCTATTTATATCTTCTTGCGGTTAATATATGCTCCTTTATTACATAGCAGGGCTTCCCTGTTTTTGTTTTCAAGTAACAATAATTGAAGTCGAATCATCACGGTAGTTGGAAATTTGCCGACCGCGCATCTTAGTATACTAATATATTTGTACCTTTATGACCGTAAAAAAAGTATATATAACTTAAACGCATGTTGTTGCTCTGGTGCAAGTTAATGTAGTACGAAGTGAGGAATTTTTAATTCCTTGAAAAGCATGCATTTGGCTACGTATTTTTATTCGTTTATACGTATTTTCATGAAAGATGACGTGGTTCAATACATGCTGCCCAAATTACCAGAGCGGAAATATATCGAAATGGTTTTCCTGATATACATAGTTTCAAAGGTACGGTAAGAAAATAAACAGGACCATACCATAATCGGTCCGTGAATTTATGTAGTAAAATGTTTTACATTTGGGAATCCCAAATGCAAACTTTTTCATTACGTCTGTTGTTAAAACATTAACCCTTTAACGTATGTTGTTGCTCTGGTGAAACGTAGTACAAAACAATACCATTAACTCAGTTCGCTACGTAGCGTATATTTGCTTGAGTAGCGTGCATTTGTCAGCGTATTACTCTCTCGTCGTAAAGAGCCGTAAGGATCCGAACAACAGCGTTGTCATAACTCAGTGGTTAGAGAGCGCAACTCCACAGCAAGAAATTCGGGTTCGATACATCGCGCCGGGAATTTATTCAATGATAATTGAAATGCAAACTAATTAATGAAGTAATAGGTTATATTTACAAATTAGATTGTTGCAGAATATGTTACCGTTGGTTATGACCGTTATTAACATGAACGCCGACAGCAGTGATAAAGAAAACATCAAGGAAATAGAAGAAGCAATCAGCGTTCTGTATAACATTATCGCGGATATAATTGAATACTTCAGACACGAATAGTAATAAGATATTTAATCGTTTACCGAAGGTAATGAAACCATTACATCAGCAAACATCGGTTTAATTAAGAATGGACATTGTTACTCGCGTACCCGGAGTAATGTGTTGGGTAGCCAGGTGTCCATATATTTTATCTTTTGACTATTACACAAAGTTGTATTTCACAAAGTATCCCTAGAAAGTGGTGCTTTTTAACTGGAAATATAAATATTACACGCAACATAGGTTATTCGTTTCAGGTGTTAGCTGAATAATTATCGCTAGGTTAGAAATCATTAATTCGGTAAAAAATAAGTATGACCACCCTAGTTGCTGGACTCAAAGATGGATACATCCACATATTCTTCCAAATTATATCCAAGATTAACCGTCGTCTAGGATTTGCGAACATATCGCGGCGAATACTACTACTCCAAGTAAACTATGCCGTAAAACGTGCCCAATTTAGAACCAATAGCTGTAAATTTTCTGGTAAAGATATGTCATCCTGTCTTCGTTGCTGCATTAATTTTTTACAATGACTACAACTCATGAAGGAATAAGCCGATATTCATATTTTTTCTATATAGTACGAGTAACCGTCGGCGCGTATTGTTAGAAAACAGTTATTTGTATGTTTCCTTTTCCATGAACAAGAGTTGATCAATTCCAAGTTTTACATCAAGATTAAGTCAAATTATATTGTTTTAGTTTATCAAATGGTAACCACTAAAGCGATCTGACAAAAATTTTTTCCAAATATATCGGTGGCCTGAGCTTTTGCAACAGCAGACCTACCATCTAACCAAAAAACCACAATAAGAAGGCAAAATCAATGACTTTTGTGTCAAATTCGTGTTGGTATGTATAGCGGTTGTTACTATAGCTTAAATATGATAGGCGGTATTTGGTGTAAATCTTGAAGGACACCTATAATCTGCACACATTATCGATTATATTCCTAACATCCTCCAAAATAGCATATCCAAAAGCACGATCCGCGATCACAAAACTTCATACATATACATGCGTTCAATTAGTTACATGACGTTAAATTATTAGTTGTATAAGTTTCGGAAAATATGAGTGGGCTTTAGTTGAGTCTCCATTACAAAGCAACTTCTGGGAGAAAACTATTTATGTAAGACGTGTCATACAGTAGTATACATTTATCATCGATTTAAAAAAGAAGGCTATTGAAATGGATACAGGGAAATTTTTCCAATCAGGGAAACAGCAAAACATCTTGATATTGGTCAAAACCCAAATATCCATTGTCTCTAACATAAATCTTCAAATTGATGAAATTATTAATCGCGCCTGAAAACACGAAGAATCCAAAGCGTACAATGATGATTGGCAGCTCAAAAATTCATGGTCAAGAAAGCTTAAATTCCAAACTAACACTCAGAAGCAAAAGTGAAATTCTATTTAATAGTTCCATTCTCAACGTCCTGTCCCGGAGTTGTTTAGGGATAAATAATGGTTTCGGCTATTAATAGTTGCTGTGTCAGCATGCAAAGTAAATTGTTGTGTTTCTTGCTGGCTTAGCTTAAGTTAGGCTTACCACCTTCACGGTCAAACGGCCACAGCGACCCTAATGATATCCAAACTCACACATAGTACATAAATCGAGTAGAGTTTAAAGAATATGAAAGGAAAAGATTTATGAATTATTAAACCACTAGTTGTCGTAGCACAATGTAGTTTTCTTAAACTCAAACTTCATACACTTCTTGCAGTTATTCCCAAAACTTTTACACCCGTGGAATTAGTACGTCTACCGTGTCACGAAATCGCACACCTTTACCGTAAAAAATACCCAGCCGCTGATACCGGTAAATTTATATGGCGGCACCTTTTACATTTCAATTTCCGAGTCTGATTCTTTTCATATTGCCGCATAGCTCTGTCGTTGTTAGACATTGGACTATCTTGCTAAAGGTTGGACATTGGACTATCTTGGCCACTATATGAGTGTCAGCGAGCAGTGATGCACGGTAGGCCATGACAAACGATCAGCTCAATCTAGAGATCTTGGTGTCATCTATTAATTGCTACAGACACTACCTTTACCAAGATACACATCAGAATGTAAAATATTTGTAATAAATATGATTTATCATTAAAACGGAAAATAATTAAATAGCTCGTCTTCGCCCTTTACACTGTATTTGTTACTCAGCTAAATGTATTGACGTAACCGGTGAATGCATCAGAATACTATATATAAGCTTACAGGTTCATATTTTAAGAGATCCTGTTGTATTATGTAATACACCCGTTACGATAACATTTCACTCTTTCCACGGACAAACAACAGGCTCAAATTTTTTATCTCAAAACTATTTAAATTCTGTTGTAGGAATGTGTTATATTGGAACACGTGAACCGGTTTGCTATTATCACACAGCATGTGCATATTAGTAGCATTTGCATAGTGCATAACTACTCCCCAATTACTTAGTATCGCATAAAATTTCTGGTCTCAGCCAGTATGGTGCTAACATATAAAGCTGTTTGGTAAACAGTCCTATTGTAATAACGGGACGCAGCTGCATGGTGCAACTTCCTAACACCATGCCCATACGACCCCGGCTATCATAGCCTCAAGGGTGGACCCTAAGTTTTATGATTTTGCCACTTTTCTCGGTTAGGCCCAAGAAGCTATGGAGCTTAGCAGGCCGCAGGAGCGCTTCACGAGGTGTGTTCGGACCCCGCCCGACTGGTTGCGCACGTGTCTAGTATTTCGGTATGATTGCTGAGGTCCCCAGGAAGGTTGACACCGAAACCTGCTCACAGGTCATACTAATTCGTATCTTGATGACTTGATTGAATTTGTATATGGTGATAAAGTTTTCCTAATAAATTTTGTGCTTTGAGTGAGTGTGGCAATCCCACAAGTAAGTTCGACAGATAAGTTCGTGGATCACGCTCGCTATAATTCAGTTACTCTTGTATACAAACGCTGGTGGCGAACCGCGCGTGTCAGGGCGTGGGGTATTCTCGTCCGCAAGCCGTGGCACGTAGGGTCGGCCACTCCCTTCGGACGCACTTATTACGCTAGAAGATAAACAACACGGAACACATCGAGTGATTTTCAAGATTTTATTTAAGGTACAATACAATACTGAACATACACAGGCAGTTAGAGGATCATTCAAGACGATACAGGTTGAAACACTCGTACCCTAACGATTCTGTCGCGCAATCCCTTGTCTATTTCTATACTGGAAGAGGGGTGGTATGAGCGAAGGCGTTCCCAGAAATACTGGACCAAAATGGATACCCGAGGCGTCCATTTGTTAGCAATAACCAATTCAGTTATGCGTCGGGTCATGTGTTCTGGCGTGCTTCGAAATTCGCTCTCGATAACGAGCGGCGCTACAAGGATTTAATGGAAAATGCGGGGAAGGGGGGAAAAGCCCGTGCGGCGTACTAGGTTCGTCGTATGTCTGCCAGGCGAGGACAAGGGAGCCAGACTCGCAGCTAGAATAACCAAGCTATGAAACGTCGGCGGCGCACGAGTGCTGCTACCAGGTTAGGTTACACGACTGAATTTCCTCCATAGAAAAGGGCACAAATTATTGTACAAGTAAGAACATAACCTCATGGTACAAATCCGGGCATGGTTATGTTAATCAAACCGACTATGGTACAGTTCAAGGCGTGGTTATGGGTAATCAACCAGTTATAGCACAAGCGAGCGAATACAATTGATCACTGTATTACAAGCGAAATACCACTATGATGGGCAGGCGTATAGAAACTATGTCCGGCGTGCGTTCCTGGTCCCGTAAAGGTTACCTAACATCCCTACCGAGTCTTCCAAGTTGTTTCGAAATTGGACCGAGTCTGTGCCATATGCGAGTTACCTTTGCCTCGATGTATTTGGTAGCCTAAGCGGAAGTTAGCTTGCCCCAAGTCCTTAAAATTCGCATACAGTGGGCTTACGGCGATGAGGTTGATTTTGATGGTGGAATACAAACTCAACTACATTATACTTGCCGGAGGCGCAGTTCGGATCACTTTGAAGAGTCGCCCCTAGTCACTCTCTAATGGCCTAAATAGGTGGGGGCGCTCGGGCAAGTGCCATCTTTGGCGGTTTCCTGGACGGCCAATTTTATCGTCCTTACCGTTTTGACGTGGTGTCGTGGCTATCCTACAATTGAGTTCTATCCAACGCCTCATGGCACGACCGACATTTAAATATGCGGGTAACGGGACGTGTCCGAAGTCGACCCGCACCTTGACAGATTCTACATCCTCCCAGGCAGAGCATCATAGCCCCACTGGTTGGGTCCATAAGTTTATTTCAGGAGGACGGCGGTGTGCGAGGCGTTTAGTCCACGGACGCGGCTGCGCCCCTTCTTTGGTTGGTTTCTTTCTCTTTCTTTTGTTTCTTTGGTTGTTATTTTCTTTTGTCATTTTCCTATAACTTATCCTATTGCCTTATTGCACTGCATACGCTGCAGTTGTAGTCTCTTGACTGCACTATCGAGATTGTGCAGACGAGTTATCATCGACTTGCTAGTCGATTTTCCTAAAACCTATATAGTCGAGTGGATAATATGAAACATTATGCAGCCGGCCTGAATTCCCCGTGGAGGATAGAGTCTCAGAGCTGGAAAATGAAAAAGGGAGAGAGAAACATGGAGAAAATAACTCAGGGCATAATTAGTACACAGATTAACGGGCAACCAGGAATAAAACACGAACGAGGCTAAACTCAGCGATCAGCTCGCTCCATAGAAAAACGGGGTTTTGCGCTTGCTCGGTTTGGGGTCAAAACGATTCGCCAGAGGACGCGAGTTTTTTTATTGAACTTAGGGTATTGTGATTTTATTTTGAAAATGGGGGCACCGTAGCGTGCCTTTAAAGAGTTAACCGCAAATAGTTTACTCAAAGTAATTTCAGGGGTAAAGATTATAACGCCGTACCTTTAAGGAGTTACTAGCAAGCGACATCATGGGGCGGTCAAAATCTCGGGCGGTCTCGGGTTGATCTATACAAGGCTCTTACAGCTTTTAACAAAAAGCGAACTACATACTGGCACAAAATGAGAGTAAGACGCGTATCCTCGCGTAGTGCAAACACCTTATGCTCAAGCTGAAAAATTTGTTTAGTCTTTTGTATTCCCAAATTTTCTTAGCTCATTTGAATAAATTAAATTTTGGGGCTTCCTAAAGCCCACCAAAGGCTATTCCTTCGTTCCTAACTGTGACGTCAGTTCGAGCTCAAGCACGGCATGAGCAACGAACTGTCAACTAAACTATAAATTTGTAAACCATAACCATAAACGACTAAGCAAGTCCCTACAATTTCGTTGGCAAATTTTACCGTGGTCGACTCAGGAAAATTCGCTAATCCTAACTCAAGAGCGGCAAGTCATGTAAAACATGGACGAGAAGCGTCCAGTTTGATTTGTTCTACCTAAGACCACGGGGAATCAGAAGGACTTCGAGTTTGGTGCCTACAAGTTAATACCTTCCGTGCAATCGCTCAAGATGACCAAAACGTAACTCGACTTGAGGAGGTTTTATCAAGAAACTTGTAAAAGTGCAGCAAGTCAGCGTGGGAAACGAGATGTCCACCGGCGGACGTCAAGTCAACCTATAGAGTGTAAAATCGTGCTACAGTTAGCTGAAATTCGACGAATGGTCTGTTACATTCACTTCTGGGGAAAATAAACTCCCATACTCTCGGCTCTCCTCCTGACTTACAATATTCGATCCGCGACAGCAATCGCTAGTCCCCTTCCGCGAGACGGAAGATGTCTGCGCGGGTCCTCCAACCGTCGAATCCCATTCCAAACGAAGAAAACGAAAAGCACGAGAAAGCAAAAAATCGATCTAAAACCATACTGCAAAACTCAAGCGTCGGAGCCGGTCAGTAAAGTCGACCGAACTCCGCGCTGCCGAAGTCGAACTGATTCCAAGAGTCGACGCGTTGGTCGTCGCCTCAAAATTTTCGCATATATTGTAGGATAGCGATTTTGTCGCCATCCAATCGCTGATGATTTCTTGACGCCCACTTTTTCGAGTTCAGACCCGGGCGCCCAATTGGAAAATTCCCCCAAATATTATTTTTGACAGGTATCGTAAACCCTGGGTCCCCTTTAGATAGAGTCGGCTTCAATCGAAATCGCCCACATCAAATGTGAACCCTCCGAATACTTGGAGGTCAAACATCTGCAAATTTGACCCGAATTTTCATGAAATTTTGAACCCTACCCCATTGTATTTTCACATTTACGTCAATCAGCTTAAAATTTCTTACCCAAAACCCACCAGTCAAATCTGTTAAATCTCTTACCCAACTTAAATCGTCCGTTATTCTCCAACTGTCCCACAAAAGTGATTGGATCACCTGTCAAATTCAAAATCAGTAAGTCGTCCTATGTATGGGAACAGTCGGAATAAGCTAAGAATTTATCCTTATTTCAGGTCCAACTCGTCTTCATGTCCCCATTCATTAAATTTTGATGGCTAACTCGTCTATTTGAGGCTAAATTCCTATTGTTCGACGAGTTAGCGGTCCCATCCATCAAATGCGTAAGCATCTTGAAAGCCCAACGGGATATTAAATTCTCCATCAAATCCATGGAGCGACGTGCAAACATTGCACGTTTACATGTCTGCTTGTGAGATAAAGCCAAACATTCCTATCTGACACTTTCTCAGGTGTCGTGACATGGTGTCTTTAAACGTCGCTAGGGGGAGACAGGTGACGGGAATGAAACCATCTTGAGGTTGCGAGTGCAGCACACTCCCATGTACCTAATCGGGGGCCTCAGGAACCCACGGGAAAGCCCTAAACACTCCGTCCTTCCCAATCGTTAGTGTCCAGTCCGTCCGTAAAACATATAAATTTAGTAGAATTTTGTATGTCGTGTCCCCGCCCGTCCTGTTTTTGTCATGTCCTCGTATATAAGTCCAAATATTCATATATACACACAAAATACTCATGAACACATAAACACACAATACACACGAGATACACGGGCGATCTGAGCGACAGAAAGGTCGCTCAAGTTCGCGACGGAAACACACACAACACAACAACAACAACAGCAACAACACAGCGACGGCAACCGACCGAAGAAGTCGGTTGGAGAGAGAAAAAAGAAAAACGAGGACGCGGATAGGAAAAGGAAGAGGCACGGGAGGGGAAACGGGACAAGGGAAATCCCGGGAGATTTTCGAGGGAGTGGGGTGAAATTCGGTCCCAGGACTAAGAACGGGGCCGAACGATACCAAACACGAGGGGGGTGGACGTAGTAGTGGGTCGGGACCCACATTTGGGTTCCGACATATATAAGTATGAGGGGATTCAGCGGGCTTTCCCGCACTAACGATTGGGCGTAGCGACGCCCGCCAGGTATCATTGGACTCGCCTTGGAAAGGCGATTCGAACGAGGGGTGATTTCTCGGTCCGAAACGCAGCGGTTAGAGGGGCACTAAAATCACCACAGATAAAGAGAGTGACAATGGTGTTGGGGGCGCTTTCGTCGGCCGTCCCGCGTTAACAGGGCCACAGGCGGAGGTCCGCAGGGTATATTTGGAGATATCTCGATGTGGTGAACGCAATGAGGGGCGATTTGCCTATTTTCGATTTAGAAAAAAATTTTCGGGTGTTTTGGAACCCACCTTTAGTTGGTGTTCCGAAGTAGGGACATTTTAACGGGTTATAGCGGACAAGCGAGAAGTCGGACAGAGGCCCGCCGTATATTGTTGTGCTCGTTGACAGGCGAGTTGGATGAGGGGTCGCATGCGCACATTTAAAGATAGGGATCGAGTACGGGGTTGGTGAACAGACAGGATTTTATGCCAGATTTGCGTAAAACAGAAAGGTAACTCATACAACAGCGAAGTGACTTATCGGGCAGAGACCCGCTTGGTCCCGTTAGATAAAACGAAGGATAACCTACGCAAGGACGTGCAGAATTCCGGTCGGTGATTCTGCGACAACAAGAAAGGCCGGTTACTATGGCGCTGATCAAGCGATTTTGGGGCGCTGAGGACGAGGAAACACAGGTAGCTCGCACCGTAGACAGATACCGTGGAAAAAAGATTTGTCCGGTAGGGCGGAAAAGAGGAGATACCGGGGCAGGGGCATGAAAATCAGGTATACAAACATATATATATACCTAAGTTATGCTTACTCTGAACCACTGTCATCAGCCAAACTTAGCGTAAGTAACGGCTGTTGGTTTCCAGTTGATGTGTTCATCCCCTGATTTAAGGTTAAATCCCTGTGCTAGTAGGACCATTTCGGCCTCACCCGGAAGCGCGTGAAATTCCCTAAGAAAAATACTCAGGTCATTTTCCCGAAATTGTAACCGTTAAACGGTTAGAGGCCGACAAACGAGCCCGGTGACCGTCAATTCCGAGTAACCGGACACTACAGTACCCCTGAATTAGGTTCTTTTAGCTTTTCGTTGTTTCCGTTTTCCGTGACCATGGCGACGTGTATTACGTGCGACCATGGTTACATATGTTGTTCAGCTTGCGTAAATTTGATATTTTTGGTTTTGATCACTAGCGCGGTAATGGTCCAGCTCAATTAACCAATGGCCTCCTATTCCCGGACGGTCAGAAATTTGAAGTTTCAATGAAGAAATAGGCGCTAATGGTCGAGTTCCGTTCAGTTTTCCTATGTTGACGCCGGTTAAGTAGAAAATATCTATCCCCATCCTAATAAAGAAAACTTATTGCCTCGCCCAGGCCATTTTGGCCCCGAAACCGAGCGAGTGCAAAACCCCGTTTTCCTTTTGAAGCGAGTTGATCGCTGAGTTTAGCTTGATTTAACTATTTATCCTGAGTTGCCCGTTAGGCTATGTACTATGTATTAGCTTTCATTTCTGTTTCTCTTTCCCTCTAGCAGATTCGATCCTGCACGGGGTATTCAAGCCCTCTGCAGAATTATCTATCTTAACCATTCAGCCATAGAGACTTAGAGACATCGACTATTAAGTCGATGATAACTCAACTATACAACAGTATAGTTGAGACACTGCGACAACGCAGTGTATTAAGGCAATAGGATGAGCGTCGGAGAGAGGCAAAGAAAGAACAGACAAAGAGAAAGAAAAGACGCAGACGCGTCGAGCGCCGACCGCCCTGTGCCCCGAAGTTTAAAAAAAGGGCCCTAGGGTTAGGAAATAAGGTCGGGAAACCGACCGATATGGCGCATACAACCGGTCTGTCGCACCCACACCGTGCCCACTGTAAAGTCGGCCGAGGAGTCGAAATGAAACCAAACAACCGGGCATGCCCCGCCCATGGAGGCGGCCTAGAGATCGTCCAGGACCTCACCTAGTGCTGTTATCGCGCTACGATCCACCCCACCGCTCTAAGTTATGTGAATTGCTCCACCCCCACCCTCTCTCGTTCGGTCAGTCGTACTATTGATATGCAAGGTCAACTGAGACGATAGCCCCAAATCAATCGGTAGGCATAACCGTCGGATTTAGTTCGAGTAACAACCCGTCCGTACTACTTTTAGTATCAATAGGGTAGAGCTCGCATAGCCAAGTCCAGTCTCCATTCTCTCCCTCTGTCTAGTCTAGTGTTCGGCTCCGCATGTCTGAGATGGCACTTCTACGAGCAGTTTCTGAAGCACTCTAGGGCCCCTGCTTGCTGTGTCACATAGCTGAAACAATCGCTAACATTGCGACATAGCAGGAATAACCGCCCCTAGCCCGCACCATGCGGATATCTGCACGCTCCGATCCCGTTTCCTCTCCCGACATCCCGCGCCCCCTAGTCCATAGTACCAAAGCGACCGCCACGAGTAACTACTATGCTTCTCCAATTAGACTGACGGTTCGCTGTGATACGCCATAGGAAACACTCGTCCCTGACATAAAATTTGATCTCTGAATAAACGTATCATAGACGAATACTGTTTTAGCTGATACCGAGACGATAGGAATTTTCGATGGTTTATCCGCGCGGACGAGCAGGCACTGGTCGCCACGGTTTGTGGGCGAGAATGTCCCAAGCACTGGCGTGCAGGGCCTTCTGTCAGTATCGTTTTATCACCTGAGCTGGAGAATATAATTATAAGTGCAAATTCTGCTCACATACCCAGTTACCTCACAAAGCTTATCAGGAACGTTTTTGCACCCGGCGCCCCAACCCGAATAAAAGAGACATTTTCCTAACAGCCGAACCATCAGCTCGCAAACCTAATTTTAGTTAAGAAAATAGGCCACGACATCAATCATCCGACGTTGAACTGCCAGGGCATGTCGGAACCCTGTGGGAGCCACATAGGCTACAATGATCTAGCACCGAGCATCACAGGATCTTAACTAGGCAAATCTACTTGAGTTTCAATTTTCTAGGGCAACTTTCTTTTTTAGCACACCTAAGGTGAACCAAACAACTTCCGATGAGTCTACGATAGAGAGCCAAGCATCATGGCCTGTGAGCAGGTGTCGGTGCTAGCCTCCCTGGGGGACCTCAGAAATCATATCAGAAACTAGACACGTGCGCAACCAATCGGGCGGGGTCCGAACACACCCCGTTAAGCGCGCCTGCGGCCTGCTAAGCTCCGTAGTTTCTTGGGTCTGACCAAGAATAGGATTAAAATTCGTAGTATCCACGGTCTACCCCTGAGGTTACGATAGCCGGGGTCGTATGGGCATGGTGTTAGGAAGTTCCGCCATGCAGCTGCGTCACCGTTATTACATAAATATTATTTAGTGCTCGCGAACAAATCCAATTCAATGGTGACGTCACAAACAAATCTATCGTAAAATTAAGAACTTAATGTTCTCAATAAAACCATGTTAATTCAAATTGGACAAATTTTCGTCCTCAAAATGTTCGGCTCGGTTCAACTAAAACTTTGCTCGAATTTTAGTGAACTCAAAATTTTTTATTTATCGCGAAAAAAGTGCGTATGCGAACAGTTTCAATCGACTAAAAAAGCTTCCCTTACTACTTTTGTTACGCCAAAATATAAAAGAGTGTGGCTGTTAGGGCCACAGTAAGTTTGCTCGCGCTTAATGCACCCGTTATTGGCGTCCTTCGTAGCTAGCACGATCGAAGTAAAACGAGTTTGAAAGTCTCAACAGTATATTTGCGCCTATAAATTTCAAATATTTAAAAAGAACTTTGTGGAAAAGTTTAGGTATTTTGTTTTATGTCCACCAATGTAAAACTACAGTAATGATACTAATCTAACAGGGTCAGCGCCGCATCTAGTTTAATCAACGTTTTATTTACGGTTGCAAATTACGTTATGATCTGGAAATTTTAGGGAATATTGGAAGTATCGATTACTGCATAAGCAGCAATCCAAAGGTGGTCATCTTTGTATCAATTTTGTGAACTAAAACTGATGCTCAACAGCTGCTCTCAAAACCAAGGCGGAGACAATATTGAAAGGGTTTCTTGTGATTAAAGAGACGCTAAGAAAAATCATTAGGGCCATACTCAATTTAAGCAGCAAAATGTTTACATCTGGGAATGCCAAATGCAAACGGTTTCTTCAACTGGCAAAATTGTAACATATATATAAAGCAGTATACTCCGACAGGAAACAACTCATTCTCACTATTCTAGTGCATAACTTCAACAGCATTGTGCCGCGTTCACGTTATACCCTCACCGTTTGGAATTCACATACCCACATAGTGTCTGGTGCATCCTCTACATCAGGGTGTGTTAGACACCACATGCTCTTTGATAAGAAAATTCCACCATAGTTAGATGGCAGAGTTGTCATTTTCCGACGGTGCCCAAGATATTTTTTCTGGTTGTAATGATGATTGGACACTCCACCTTGTCAACGTTGTAAATTTTCAGATATGTATGTGGCGGGTTCGCGCCGTGACCATACGTGGGCGAGGTCCGAACCGGCTGTGTGAAATAGCGGGTGTTTCATGGGAGGATATGGCCTTCAGCCTCACAAGGAGGAATCAGTCGGTCGGGAAAATCATTCATTGTCATTCCGTTTGCATATGCACATATATCTACACATACCTTTTACATTATTCTTGCAGATATATTTTATATATGCACAAATATCTATCTATCTATACGCCATTACACCGCCAGTTATGACCATTTACGCCCAGTAATGAGATAAGCGTATGTATCTACTTTTATTTTATAAACATAAAAACTAAGTACTATAATCATGACAGACTGACTAAAAGCAACAGTAAACAAATAATTCAAGCTACCATAGATTAGTTTCTACAACACGATATTAAGCTGCATACGAATATCCGCAATAAAAGGCCGCGGTTGTTCTGTCCGACTATAGCTTCTATCAGGCCAGGCCGATCCCACCCGTTACAAACATGGCCTGATAAAGCTTAGTCATATTAAATGAACTATCATAGCGGTGCATTTCATTTTTATCAAAAGTGAATCAATTTTGATATAACTAGTGAGAGAAATTGAGGAATAAAAACTATGTATCGTGGTATTAGTTTGGCAGTCACGCATCGAGACGACGTTTTATCTGTCGCCAACTCAGAGTAAGTTATCCATGCGCAGAAAATCGTCCCTTGATTTCGTAAATCTTATGTCCTCTGCTCAAGTCGTGCTATTTCGCAGCTGATAAATTTGTTGCATGGACCTTAAAAAATTTTCAATCAAACAGGCGTTTGTAAGCCTGAGGGACAATATGTTATATCGTTAGAAAAAGCTCCTTAGAGCGGGGGTTCAGGGCGCCCCACTAACTTAGGCTCTGTGTATGTCTCATATAAGGACCTATGCTTAGGCCTATTATATCAAAAACGACATGGCATGGATTACACCTTGGCCCCTCAGGTTTACATTGGCCGTGTTTTTGTTATAAGGGGATATAGTATCCTTGACTTTAGCTGGATTCTACGTACTTTTGAAATAATTATAGTGAAGCAGTACTATGGTGTTCTGTGGTATAACGCAGCATAGTTCATAAATTACATACACACATGCATCGCAATTTGCCGTTTTCGTTTTTCTGACCAGACAGGTTTGATTTAAACAACGAATGGTGCATTGTTTGTAATGGGTGTCGGCCTGCCAGTGCACATGGTTAGATTCTCATCTCTGCTATCCGTAACTGACTTTGAAACAGAACATTTAAAAAAGAAATAACTTACAAAATTCATTCACTTTCAGATCAATATTTTGTCAATTAATCAACCAAATATGTAACCACGACTGGCTTTGTAAAATATATATAGTTTAATTTAATGAACGTGGATGTTTAATTAAAAAATTGTAAATAATATGTTAATAAATCCAAATACATTACGTGTGAAAAATTGAAAACGAAATTTTAGGTAATTATCACAAAAACTATAAATATTAAATTCATACTCGTGGAAGACACGATGGGACAATGTTGGTAAGTAAAGCCTTATACATAAAGCTGGTATTGATTTCAACGGGCGTGGATTAATCCCGTCCATAAAACCGGTCCAACCTTTCAATTAAACATTTAAAGATGTGACAATTCTTTTAAAACACAAAATTATAATTATTTAAGTACACCTTGCATATATTCCCCGAACGAAAGTTGAAATATAGTAATACAAATTGTTTGTACATGTTGATACGGCAAATCAGATACGATTTAACAATTGCAATACATATATAACGACAAAGTTTGTACATAACATCAAAATGTAGTATAAATATTTACAAGTAACGTTCTTAAACTTTTCACGCAATACTTATTGCAAGCGTTACCTGACTCCAAGCCAATATCAGTTTATGAAGATACAGATAGTGGCATTGTGTGTTTCATGATCCATCATAAAACTAAATTACTAAATATTAGAGAAGCGTACAAAGGATATAAATATAACTGTACGGACTACGAGATGGAACAATGTGTTATCCACTGATCATATTAACATAGCTGTAATTTAATGCAACTTGGCAATTGGAGCAAGCGCAAATACTAGACTTTCTGTCTTCCTGCTGTGATACTGTGCTGTGTAAATTAGATCGCCACAGAACTGACGGCTTTGAATGTTTAGGACGCATTATCCGGCTTAACGAATTAGAGTTTACTTCAGCTGCATTACTCGATATTATACTATTACAGCGGCTTTAATACTCAGATGTTGAACACGTGATTAAATATATTATATCCTAGTGCTTTATTGGTGTCACGAAAATTGTTTTTGGCGACAGATTACCACTGTGTCAGTGTATACACGGTGCGATTAAAAAAAGGATTCGGTTCCACGGCTGTTACAATGAAGATGAAATGGTTACCACACAGGTACACATTTCAGTACTATCCAAAAATGACCGAATCCTACACAATACTCGCTTGCTGCTCACACTATTGAAGCGCTGCTAACTAAATAAGGTCTAGTCATCCTTCGCGCGTACCGCCAATATGTAAAATATAATAAAACTACAGTAACTATTCAAATGTATTCTAAAACATCGCATATATTACTAGCTGTTAGAGTAACCATTGCCCATTGAAGCATAAAAATCGTGCAATGAGCGTTACTACACTCAGAGAACTCTAAATGCCCCGTAAAAATCACAAGACCATAGTAATAATGCCCTAAATAAATATTTCTAATACTAAAATACGTATGAACAACAGCAAAGGTGCCTCCTAATAAATTAGAACAAGAGTGTTTTTAAACAAGCTGTGGACAACCGCAACAATATTAACCATGGGATAAAACATTTGTGGGCAGCGAAGAATGAATGAAGACATGCGGTCATCTCGAACGTTGGATAACTTCGTAAGCTACTCACGTCAAAACTTTGTACTTTATATGCTCCTATAAAAACATCATTTTTGTGTTTTAGTATGCTTTTGGCAGGAAGATAATGGATAACCTATCCTTTCGCTTTACAAAGCCACATAAAAAATTGAACAGTTCTTTTGCTAGATAGTAACAAATATATCTGCTTACAAGCCATCGAATTTTGTTGTCACGAGGAGCAGCAAACAATAAATTCAGTAATCAGGTAATACCTGCATGTACATCAAAGGAAACATAGTACAGAGATGACTACTCATGGGTATATAACAGATCGTAATGAGATTTCGGGAGAGTTCGTTTTTACCAATAGCAGAATATTTGCAGTTATGTATATAACTGTGATTTCCTTCGTCCTGGTCAGGCTGACCGCGTAACAATAGTTTCAACTGTGCATCACTAAAACTGGTCTTGGCGATAGTCCTTATTCGATATAATACACAAATTGTCATCTTTTTATTAAGTACCGCACTTTGTACATGATTTTAAATAATTTCTCAAAATTTGATCGATACATACAGTAAGTTCCATCTGATACGAAACTTAAAAAATAGCAAACCAACTTTATGATACCGCACTTTATACAGCTTATTGGTCAATTATCCAGGTTGAGCATTCCTGTATTAAACTCGGTCCAAATACTGAATAGACTATGGTATAGCTTTTGTTTGAATAAGCCTAGTTTTCTAACGTATATTTTTATTGAAATGAAGTTATGATACATAATAGATTAAATCAACACTATCTAACTAAACTTCAATTAACATGTTATAATAAAGGTACATAGTTATAATAGTAAGTTATATCTACTGTTCATAAATATATAAACCAATTCACTTAAAATTATATTTTTTATACATCTTACTACAAAGTATGGTAGTAATATGCACATTTCTTGATCCGAAATTCTTACACACAAAAATATATTATGGATCACTATAAAATTTTTAATCAGAGTATTGAAAATAATTTTTGCTTTTCATCTGTCCCATTCGGCATGAATAAATTGTCGCGGAATCTGGAATAATATTCCCGCCGAAGAAATAATTTACTTGCAACAAATGTATATACATGTACATAATTTGGGGTAGTATATATCATGAGTGAGTACGCCGTGCATTATTTTATTAATAGAGTTAGCCACGTTATAAAGAGTAAAATTAAATGCACATTTAAGAATAACTAGTATATCACTAAATGTGGAAAACCGAAGCCGTAGGGTTTACGAGACTGCGTGGAGGTAGCTATACTGTTCCACGGTTTCTTGAAGGTGAATATTGAATGTTTACTATTAAAACTATTCCAAATTTTTGTTTTTAGTGAACTAGAAACTCAATCTATTTTGTTAATTGATATGGAGCGAGCGTGGTTTCCACAGAGGGCGCTAGGGGGAAAATCGTGAAAATTTCTTTTTTTCGTCTTTCGCTGCCATTCTCAACTCATTTTCGGATGAATGGATTTGAAAAAGTTTTTTATTCCATAGCAAAAGTGACGCTGACGTTCCCTTTAGTGGAACTCGTACAGCTCCGGTCGCATATTCATGTCCAATTGGCAAAAACATGTTTTCAAGGGTTCTTTACCAAATCTGGAAATACGGATACCAGTTTTTCGCAGCTTAAATCTTGTGACAGAGACCTCGCATCCAAAAATGGAGGTCACGAAGAACCAGCTCATCTAGATCTACAATTTCGCTGACTTAAGGTCAATGAACCCGATTTCAAGAAATATTATGTCTTCAGTAGTTCGATATATGGCATCAAATATAGTTTATATAAAGGTTTTTCGGTATGCTGGATATAATGACTTGGTTATCTAGAGTCCAGCGCACATATTTCATACCTTTTCATGCATCTTCAATGGGTTAAGGCTCGAACCCGATTTCCAGAATATAGTGTGGCTTCAGGTGTTTGGTTACGTTTTGCGTACAGGTCGTCATGAATTATCTATATAGGTTTTCCGGTAAGCTGAATACAATTTGCTTATCTAGAGAGAGACCAGTACAAATACTTGATGCCCTGTGAGTTGCTTACGACGGGTTTAGGGTCGACGAAGTTTTAGGATTTTCAATGAATTTAGGGTCCAAAAGGTTTTATGGTGGAATACACATCCAACATACCTGTTACAGGTGATTACAAAATAACTTAAAAATAAAACCACGCTCGCTCCGTTTCAACCTCACTTGCGAGATACCGTATATAATAAAACATCGAAGTTTTAATTTCTGATTATGGCATTTTATGGCGCATGCCATTCAATATAATATATACTACAATGAATACACAATTCACGTGACGTGTTTCCTAGCCTTCAACAAGAACCGGTTATAGGATTTTTAATAGAAGGTTCCCTGCGTTATATGTATAGCCTTTTAAAACTCTGCCGCGCCCCCTCCGCGAAACATTTAAGCTATTTTAGCAAAATTACAAAACTTTTAAGGCAAAAGTGAAGACGCTTACATATGAGGAAAAATTTGGGAAACTCGTGAAATTTTTGGCCACTCCCGTCGAGACCATCTGCTCCACTGGATCAACGGATCTTTGATAGCCAACACGCAACCGAAGGAGGGGCGTTCGGACCCATTGGAACACTCTGTCACTGGAACAGCCTACCACATAAGATAGTATGTGTGCATGTGCGTATTTTAGCTTAGAAACTTCATGGTTGAAACCTACTTTTTGAAGTGTAGTACCTCATGTAACCAAGATAAAAGCAACGGCAATAATTATTATTGCATCATTCGAACACGGTACATGATTATGCCACCCATAGAAGCATAACAATATTTTAAAGATACAACAAGGTGTAACTAATAAGCTATAAAACAAAGCTAAACAGAAATGGAATTCTCAATAAATATCGAAATTTTCGACCTAACGCAACAATGTCAAAAGTTTGACAGAAATTGCCGATTTCCACGCACCAGCCAGTTACCATCAAGTTATCATTCAGTCGCTTTTGGCTTCGTATCGCGCAAAATTTCGAAATGAACCATTCCGAGACGATCTGTGCGGTCATGAATAATGTTGTATGCATAAGCTTTACATTCGACCATCACAAGCATACCAATAGGAAGAGAGTTGAATTTCACAAAGACCTAAAAATGAAACCGAAATATTATAATTGTTTACAGATCATAATAAAATATATGATAATAAAATATAGAATATGATATTATCATAAAAACTACTAGACATAAATGGTGAATATGATGCATTAAGAGTATTTTCTAGCCCCAAAATTATTGCGCCGATGGTAAAAATAAAATGATGTCAAGAATTAAACAAAATGGTCAAATTTTTCTAAAATTGACTTATTGAAGTCTTCAGCAAATTAACTTTAGTTATTATTTTCAGTTTAAACTTATAATTGTCAGGGTACAATTATTATTTTGTGACCACATTTTCTATAAATTAAGCGAATTTGCGACTATAAACCAGACTAGTTATTAGCAAATAAGCAAGCCGAACAGCAATTCAGCATTAAAATGTCGGCATTTAAGCTCTGTAGTGATGCAACGATAGGTACGCAACCACCAGGAAATAATCAGACCCCGAACCAGTAACCAGAACTGCCAATTTGTAGCGAAACCGGAAACTAGTCTTAAGAATCTGCATTTAGTAAAACTAACAGTATTCGCTACAACTGCTCATTTGCTGTTAGCTAGAACTTGCTGGTGAGAAATTTTTTTTTTAAATTTTATAGTTTTTTATTCGTTCGCTGCTGGTTCGCTTGTAACGCGGCAGCCAATTATTACAGCGAGTACTGTAATGAAGGAAGAAATACAGATACTATAGATTAAAATGTGCTAAAAATAACTTTTACACAAACGTTAAAGTATTGTGATATTGTTGTCCCTCTATGTCCCAGAAGAGGCTAAGGAAATAAAAATTTGTCGATTGACATGGCGTTTATCGCTTTTTTGGTTTACCAGCGCTACAAAAAATGCCTTCCCTAAACATCCGTAGACTTAACAAATTTAGCACTGTTCCTTGTCGCCTTTCTACTGAAGACATACTTACTTGTTACATGTTATTCCCTAAGTTGAAATTATTGGTTTCCATACACAAAATTTGTAAACCGGAATTCAATTTCCGGTAAGTGCTGGAACCGCACCGGAACACGATGATTTTCGCCGGAATCACGTATCCAATACACATGCAGTTGATAATTTTCGTGACATATTAAGTGTTAGCTAAAGTAGTGATTTGTAAGTTATCAACAAAATAACTTCAAAAAGAATAGCAAATAGCGTTTGGTTGGTAACTCAAGAACACACTAAAATTATTCGGTCGTTGGTTTTATATTAGTTCAAGCATATGACACGTAATTGATGGTATCATATTCAGAACTATACGTGATATTTTGAATGATCCCTGGTAGCACTGCTAGCTGCTGTCAAAATAAAATATAATTTTGTCTATATATAACGACAAATTAAAAAAATGTGCACATCAATATTTCCGCGTTGCATTCTGACTTTTGTGACAAAATTCGGCTAATTTTGACAAACATAGCCAACAATTTGCATAAAACCCAAATGAATACAACAAACTTAAACAGCAACGCGGAGAGATATCGGTTGATAGAACCCACAAGCCAAAGCAAGAAAAAATAAAGTTAACTTTCGAAAAATATTGAACAAATCAAAACGCAAAGAATAATCTTATGGAATTTGCAAGTCTTGAGTAGCTACATAAACAGTACAATCCAAGCGAACCGAACAAAGCCATTCGATCCATGGCAATACCAAATATAGTTAGTTACATTCTAGGAAACGAGGGTGAAAATATCTTTTCAAACAGACTGAACCAATGTTACAGTACTGGCCAGAAATGAGTGCTGTTCGTTCGATGTTCGCTCGATAAATTTAATTCAAAATTTTGTTCGAAATGTGTTCGAGACGTGCTCGAAGTTTTGGCACACTTTTAAAATTTGTTCGATTTCTGTTCGATGTTCGTTCGTTCAAAATGTGACACTCATTTCTGGCGAGTACTGTACTTATATGGAAAGTATCTTTTTTTTCTACATTAAATAAGTTATTTATAAACCAACTTGTTCTCTTGCCTCAGAGGCGTATTTGACTTGCTTTGATTTAATCGGCATGGCAATACCAAGAAAAATTTATTATATTCTGACAAACCATGACAAATATTCTTTCGAAGAGACGACTGAAGCAATGATATTTTACTTAACATATCTTTTCTCATCAGCATTAATCAAGTTCTCTATATATACTTCCGTTTCCTTGCTTCGGAGACGTACGTAGTTTGTTTTACACTTAATTTAATCGGTAGAAAGATACCGCATAAAATTAATATATTCTGAGAAGCAGAGCTAACAACTTTTCAAGCAGATGATTGAAGCAATATTGCTTTTATTTACAACACTTAGTTTAATCGGCGATTAATTAACATTAAACACAGAATTGGCGGTACCCATAAAAGAACTAACCAGTGGCGAATGATAGTTTATATATGCGCGATACGGGAAATATTTTCGCTGAAAGCCAGAAGCCGGAAAATATTCCAATTCACCAACATTATCTTTGTCAGCAGCATACTGAAAATAATAGTTACGGTATTACAATGTGATGATAGGCGATGCTTACCATTTAAAGCGGGTGAATGAAACAAGCGGAATCCCCATTATGTGTGCTAGGTGGAAATTCATGAATTTTTTTCCCCATGTGTAACTCATAACGCACTTGTGGGTGGATGGATTCCGATATATTTTTATTCTATAGCAAAAGTGATGATGATATATGCCATTTAGCTGAACACTAGAAATTCCGATTTGTGCTAAAATGGCAAAAACTGTTCTTTCCTAAATGTGGCTAAACAGGTGCCAGTACTTCGCAGTCTATATCTCGCGAAACATGCTTTATATCGGAAAAGATATTTACTACCAGACTCAGTTCGAGCTCTTCAACTCAGCTGAACCTCACTTTTTCTAGGACAGCTTGTGGGTATGGTTCGCTGAATATGGTTCTTCGCTTTTCTTCCGTCTGCCACTCGATCATTGGGACATATGCGTCCGGCAATAACGGAGAGCCCATCATCACCTACACTCAAACACTTGAAATTTAAGAAAAGTTTTTTGATTTTTGCACCATCAGATATTCCTTTAAAATTAAAGAACTTACTATTGATTGAAATTTCAAAACATTATCTTGAATTATTTTTAATATTTCAAGAAATAACTCTTTGAACTAAAAAATATCTGATTGTCCAAAAATTAAAGAAATTTCCTTAAATTTCACGGAAACTACAAATAGTACTCGCCAAAAATCACCGTCGCAATTGCAGAGAGCGTGTTAGAGCGAGCCACTCACTCGAGATTTCGAAACTATTTAAATCAATAGTAAATTCTATGTTTAGAACAAATTTATTTTGAGCGAGTCACGAGCGTGTCACTAGCGAGCGACAGTATTTTTGGCGTGCCCGGGGTTCCGCTATAAGGGGAGCTGACCTATATTGGCTTCGAGCCCCTCCCCTATTGGGTTTCTCCTTACCCAGAGACGCTGACCCCTATTTAAGATTGGCCGCGACCCCGGGATGTTTTTGCTGGAGACCAATTTTTCGGCACCTTGTTTTTCAAAAAACCCCAAAATTTCGCCTGTCAGGGTTCAAGTTCCACAAGAATGGTACTATTGACTGTTAATAAGACAGAATGGCCCAGAACTTTGCGAAGGACGCTCCTGTAACATAATTGAAATATAAGTTAAGATATAATAAGAAATCAGTGACATAGTATAAGCTTAGATTTCTTCAAGAAAAAGGTGAAAAATTTTTTGACACCTATTTCGGTTCGCCTCCTCCAGTCTCGGGGGGTGGGGGGGTTACCCCAAGATTTTTCGAAGCCCGCTACCCCTATTTTCTTAGGGCCACTGGAACCCCTTTTGAATGCAGGAGCATAAATAGGTGGCGGCTATACGCTTTTCGTCGCTTATATCGGTACACTTTATCTATCTTTGGTGAGCTTTGTCTTTTGATTTATTGACGTTTGTCTTTGATTTCCATGGCGTGCCCGAATCGCATGTATTCACTAGGTCTTCTCTTACTGGTCTAAATTGGCATTGCTCGTTACAGCTCGAGCGTGTGTTTTTCAATCGCTCTGTTTGAATCTATTCTTCGCTTCGCGTCCTTTTGACATTAGTTAAAGGTTTCCTACAGGCAGTCAAAGCAATTTCTCATAGCTTATTGCTGACAATATTTGCGCGACTTCTGATGGAAATCTAGTAGTCTGTCGTAAAATTCCACGCTACCAGGTTCAAGTAGTCATCTTGCACCCACTGTCAACGCAAAAGGCTAAGTTCGAGCCAGTTATATTTCTATCCATTAATTGATGTAGGAGGTTCTCATGAGGGAGCAAAGTGATCTGCTGCTGCTCCAACGTATTAAAATTAGGCAGTCCTCGTGTGTACTTATTAATTTCTTAGTGTTTCCAGTGCAACGCCTTTAGGCCCTTGATCTGGAATCTTCACAGTGGACGGCCCCAGGACTTTCGAGTTCTCCCAGGTAAATTTTAGCTTCCCCAGGTGAACCCAGCCAGCACCCTCACTTATTTTCAGGTCACACTAAAAATGATCATAACAAGAAACAGTTTTAACAAAACTCAATATTACTGATTATATTTCGACTATTTGTGGCAAAATCCTAATATATCCTAAGTCTAAGCTGCAGAAATACGCGTTTTCAATGCTTAAACCATAAATAGGCACCAAAAACGATAAAATTCCTGTAATCTGTAAGCTTGAAATCACGAAAAAATGCAGTCATAATACCCCCAGCTCTCCTCTGCCCCCCAGGTAAGCCTAGGGCAATTACCCCTAAAGTATTTAAAGTCCCCCAAGTTGGAGCTGGGTGGCCCAGCTCAAAGCCCACACCCCAGGTAAAATTTTGGCCCTGTGGAAAGGTGCGTCGACGAGAAATTTCGTTGTCGAGCTCACATTTCGGAGTGTTTGCTGAACATAATCTTCTATCATATTATGTAGCATCGAGGAAGTTCGGGTTGGCGTTATATTCTGTGTAGCTCTACGTACGGTATGTGCTTGGCTTGCTTGTTTTCGTTAGTGAAGAACACCCCCTCAGTTTTCCACAGTTCACCTGCAACTTCATTTTTTTTTCATTTGAGTAGTTCATCTAAGGCAATTTGCATCACTGCTTCATGTTGGTCGATATCGCGGCGCTATGTCCAGTTAGTGATGTCAATAGCAAACATGCTGACACTCACTCCTGCAGGCATGACTTAGGGTATGTCGTTAATGTAGCACAATAACAACACCGGTGACAGGACCGCTACTTGCGGTACTTCTTCTGTAGCTGACATTCGGTGAACTAAACTTTATTATCGCGTATCGAACTGTGAAGAAGACGAAGAAGAAGAAGACATTATGAATTTGACGTAGCACAGCTGCATTTCCAAGACTATTAGTTAGCGGTACATCGCATCTTACCACACAGTGTCGAATATTCTTCTGAACTCGACTAGGCACATCACAGTTCTCTTTAGTGAGTTGCAAATTGAAGCCGTCGGACGCATCTTGGCTGATCCGTAGGAATTCGTTTTCTGTGCTTCTCAAGGCTTTGAGTTCAGCCTGGCCAAGTGCTTTACCTTACAGGAGGTTAGATCGGTCGGCCTAAACGAACTCAGCTGGCCCGCTGGTTTGTTAGGCTTTAGAATGAGTGCAATCGTTGCTATATCTTGTCCCTCGGTACACCCTTATTTGCCCAGGCAGCGTTCATTATTCCAAGCAACTTGGTTTTGGGATTGTGTGACAAGCGACGTATCTATCATGTTCGAGATGTTATCAGGGCCAGGTGCTTTCCAGGTTTCAGTTTTGTGATGCATTACTTCATGTTCATTCATAGTAAACGAAATACACTCTTCTTGGTCTTCAGTCGCCCATTCGCACGGTTTCGGCAGGGCTATCAACGCTGGTCTCGTTACTTTCTTTTCTTCTTCAGTTTCGAGACACACTGGCACTAGATGCAAAATGAGTCGGCTTTTCCTACATCGGTTCGCAGCGCGCGTTTTCTATATCTGAACTTCCTTACAGGGTGCTTTCGCGCCTTTCCTTTCGACCTTTCGCATTATATCGAAGCATTTCGAGCTGTCAGACAGCGAGTCAAAGCGATACCTCGCCACGATTTTGCTCTCACCTCATTCACTTTGTATCTCAATTCTTAAATGAGAGCGTTGAACTCTGGAAGCATCTCAGGATCACGTTGGGCGTCACGGCGTTTCCGCTTTGATTTCCAGAGCGCGCTCATTTAAATATAATTTGGCTTTCCATATTGTGCAGCGCAGAATTTGCTATTCCGCGCTTTTTGCCACGGCTGCTCTGAATATTTGCCATGCGTTAAATCAAATTCGCGCGAAAAACTATTAGAGAAGGCCAACCAACGGGGCTACTTGTAGCTGAACTTCGTTATACTCCATCTGGGCAACTCTACCCGCTGTAAACAATAATATTATGAGCATATGGTCATTTCCGTAGTTATAATCAATGACTTACCACCTCAACACTGAGTACGCTTGGGAGAAAATTGTGAAAATCTATTTTAGTTTATTTGTGTCACACATAACTCATCTTCGAGTAGATAAATTTCCATAACTTTTTTGACCAATAGCAAATGTGATGAAGATGTTCCTTTTAGTAGAACGCGAACAGTTTCGACCCCATCTTCGAGGGCAATATGGCAAAACCATTTTAAAAGTTCTTTGCCAAATCTGACCATATAGGTAAAAGTATTTCACAGTCCATATACAGCGACACAACTTCGCATTGAACAACCGACAGAATCAACTCATCGAAATCTACAGCTTTGTTGACAATACTTTTTTGTGGGACGACTGCCTGGGCTTGAATATTATTCGTCGACCCTTTGTCAGAAATATTTATTATTCAAATTCGGAATGTTATTGCTTGTTTTTAGGTTACAATGAGTGTTTAAGCACGCTGAATCTATGATGTACTATGAATTTCATATCTAGAGTCCATCTTGACAATATACATTTGCATGAGTTTTCAAGCGCTCTATGATCGACAAGCCCGATTTTCAAAATGTGTTTTTCACTGTTTGGTTATGTATTGCAAGCAGGACATCAAGAATTATCTATATATATGGGTTTTCTTGCACGTTGAATACAATATTAATTGGGTATATGGAATACAGCAAGTATGTTTCATGATTTTTCATAGGTTTTCAATCGGTGCTCTAAGATGGCTTGGTTATGTAAAGACCAGCACCAACATTTCGTGCGTTTTCAGTATTTCAATGGGTTTAGGGTCGACGATGTATTAAGGTTTTCCAGCTGCTCTACAGCGGTTTTAGTGTATTATATACATCAAACACAAAGCCTGTTACAAGTGATTACACAAAATGGCCACCATGAAAACACAATCGATCTTTTTCACCCTCGTTTGCGTGATACTAGTGTAGTGATTAGGTGGACTTTTTGTAATGGCTGCTGTCATTCCCGCAGCGCAAGCCGAATTGTCGGTCGTTACGCTTATCCTCTTGTTGCGACTAGACCCAGGTCGTTGAGTGTGTGTTTAGCTCACTACCAGTGAATGCCGAATTGTTAGCCTAGGTTACTGCTGGGTTAAAGTTATCGCTTCTCAGATCATGACCAGGCACCCGTATATTGGCATATATTTTTAGTATAATCTAATAAGCTTTCGATTTGGCGCTCGGTGCGTTGCAGCATTATATTCTGTAGTTATATCTCCAGCAGAAAACGACGCCGTTGGCGAATGGTCGTAGCAGCTTATGTCTTAATGATTTCGGTGTTTCCCTTTTCCATGTCCACTACTGTATTTGCCGCCGATTCTTCCACAACACTCTCTCTAATCAGCGACTTGCTGATTATTGCGTCCCATAGTTGATATCGCTATAATATTTGCAATATCAAGAGTGCATTAGGGACGATTATAACAGTTACTTCCCTGAACTCACACTTAAACCCGTGTTTAATGATACGGGTGATTTCGGCTTGACCCCCAGTTTTTTTTTGGGGGGGGTCGAGATGCACTGACCCCCCAGTTTCGGGGGAGGGGGTAGCTCGGACCCTAACCCCCCTCCCCAGTTTTTTGGGGGTCGGTTGAACCAGCAGCTGCTTATAAACAGACCCTCCTCCAGAAATTGGGGGTCTGGTAATATCAATGCATTTCACATGGTACCGGTTACGGCATCTAATAGCAACACGTTACCAACTGTAGTTGTATTGAGCTGACTTGACACACAATTGACATGGCCATCTGATCATTTATCGAACGAGACCGGGTTCGGGTGCTCATCGCTTACTGGATGCGTCAGCCGCACAACCAAGCCATGTTTAACGTGTTCGAAATCAGAAATATACACTGGGTAGTACATTCCTTGGCAATTTGGAAAATTTCTTGGGAGTGGAAAATGTCGTTTTGCATCTTCTATTGGTTGCAGGTTTCGTCGGCGAAAGTTTACCGGAATCATTATGCATAATGTCATGTATGTAAATCCATACGTGCCCATAATGGTCGGACCCCTAAACCATATTATCCCCGGCCCGGTGTGCGCGGAAAATTTTAACGTTTTGCAAAATTGCAATGTTGTAATGCAACGTAAAAATGTAGAAAGTTATAAGGAAAAATTGGGAAGCCTGGCTGAAATTATCGATTACCCGGTCTACCACGCCGGCCGCATTTATTAAACGCTGTTTTATTGCTCGAATATATTTGTACGACTGTCAAAGGTACCTGGAGATATAAAATATATACGCAGCATATAAGGCAAAAAGCTCCCCAGATTACAGCTACACCCGAATTTTTCAACGCTGTGGACACTGGACAGGTCAGTAAATATTTGTGTGTATAAATATATGTATATTCTATACATATAAAAGGGTGTTGTTTGTTCAGAGAATGCGACGGTACAGAACGAGAAACTCCCAAAATCATTCAATTTTTTTATAGTTTTTCCATTAATGATCAAAATGAATAATGTGGTTCCGGAAAAAAATTTGTTGCACATTTTCTTGTGCATTTTTAAAAAATACGGTGCGCATTTCTAAGCCAAGTTGCGCAAATGCGCAAAAATACCTGTAGTTGCTTTTACGTCTTTCGAAACACACCCCCACGTACGTGTGCATGGCATCTTTAGAGCCACGATCTACAATTGACATTTTTCAAATTTAGGCATTTCATTATGAGGTGTTTTACCTATAGCAAGGGTTTAGCTATCAAGCACGCTGAATACGATGGTACTAGAACCCAGCATGGCAAATCCTGCGTTTTCCGGGTAATCGAGTCAATCAACCCGATTTCCAGAATGAACCTGAGGTAAGTTTGCGTAGCATTTTGCTTTTAGTACATTCAGAATGGTCTATATACGTGTTCCGTGTACGCTGACTGCGTGGCTGTGTCATACAAGCTTCAATAACTAAAAGATCACAGTTTCAAGAGTTTCCACGGTCTTGGCAAGCCCAACCGTATTTTAATATAGTCTATCTTCAAATGGTTGGTTATGTATTGCTTATACGGCGTTTCGAGTTGTCCATATAGGTTTTTCGATATGTGGCATGCGATGTTACGCGCAAATTGTAAACCTATATCGAGGATTTGGAAGTATATATCATTATTAACATTAAACTCCTGCTGCATTTAGCTTCTTAATAGTAAATTCCTTGACTGTGTTATTCGTCGTCCAGACTACATGACGTAAAACGTCACGAACTTATGAAAACCACCTCCATGCCGCTAAACATGAAACCTCCATGCTAAAGCGGTCAGGCTAATAAAAAGTAGCAACATACTGGCCTTTCCACAGTAGGGGGACCCCCAATTTCAAAATCCCCCCGCTCGGAAAAAACCCCCATTTTCAACAATTCCAAAAATTTGTTATGTCTGACAATTTATGTTTTCCGTTTGCAAATTGTTTTTAAATATTGATTACCACTAATGCTAAAATATCTTTTTAGCATGAAAATACATTCCCGGTTGTAAAACTGCATAAAAAATATGGGAATATTTAGTATTTTTAAGCAAAATTTATCCCCCACTATTAATTTTCCACCTTTTAAAATGTACATGCCCCCCAAGTCCCCCCACTTTTCGGAGGGCTGTGGACAGGCCAGACATACCATAGCAACTTCTCTTATAGCATAGGAATAGGTGTAATGATAAAAACCCTGTGTGTTACCTTTAATGAAAACCTACATAAAATTAGTAACTCACAAAGCAATCAAAAACGGAGCGAGTATGACTAGCCTGCACTTAATGAATATTTTGAAATTTGCAATTCAGCTCCATAGCCTCCCACGACAGCAACAAAACACTGACAATACGTTAATGACAATGCTACGGCTATTTTAATCACATATAAATGGTAGAACCCTTTATTTTTTTCATCCCATGATATTTGAAATTCATAAAACACAAAATTAAAATAATTATATGTAGAAGCGTGATCTTTCTGTTGGAGGGCCTCAACGCGTACCTTATTTGATGCATATGTAACAGATCAAAACGGATCGTTACGAGGTGGATTAATCTTGACCACAGCCTAATGGAGAACTTTTCTCGAAAACCCATAATCCTGGCCACACTCTAATGGCCAACATTTACGAAAATCCTGTCCACAGCATAATGGACAACATTTCAGCGAGTACCAAAAAATCCTGTCCACAGGGTAATGGACAACATTTTACCGAATACAAAAAAATCCTGTCCACAGCGTAATGGTTAACATTTTGGCAACTACCCCAATAATCCTGGCCATAGCGTAATGGTTAACATTTCCGAGTTTGGTCGTAACAGTTACCCGATTTAGAATACCTTATGGAAATGACCAAACTGGGTATGAAACCCGCCCTAGCCCCGCCATACGTACGTATATGAGGTCAGAACCAATATATAAGCCCTCTGCGAGTAAGTCAATATATAAGTCGATTTTCTTTGTGTACGGGAACTGAAAAAAAACCATGTTGTCACCACATTTATAACCGAAAGTTTTAGAACCAAAAGGGTATCATTGTTAATATTTCAGGAATGGGTAATTATGGAAGCATTGTAACCGTAAAAATGCGTATATGCATATATATATATATATATATATATATATATATATATATATATATATATGTGTGTGTGTGTGTGTGTGTGTGTGTGTGTGTGTGTGTGTGTGTGTGTGTGTGTGATGGAGCTGTGTGTGTGTGTGTTTACTGATTGATTTCCGAACCATAAAGGTTTCTTTGCTGTACTTGAGTCGCATATATCTATGTACGAATATATAGACACATATGTAATGTTGTCATCATTGTTCCATGACAACCATATTGTATTGGCCATAAAGGCACTCGATACGTACTCTATTTGGATACTTATAACCGTCTCATATACGTATACTATTGGAGTTACCATCGATAATCATACATATTTTCAGGTATACGTATACTGTCCGGCAATTCGATTCGAAAGTACTTATATAGGTGTATATATGGGTATATAGACGTATATAGAGATGTTACCGTTGTATCCTGTTCATACCAGAATTTTGCATTGTAAAGGCCATAAAAGCGCCTATATTTACCATGATTTTATACCGTTTACGATTATTCTATCTGTACCGTGTATCGTGATGGTAGAGGCCATTAAAAGCGCCGAAATCTGTCATAATTTTGTACCATTCTTACAGTTATAATGACATGTTGTACCATTGATCATGAACATGTATATTCATTGTGTATTAATCGTGTTATTGGCCGTAAAAGCGCCACCTTCCATTGACATCTATGTGATAACGATACTCGTTATTGTACCATGTAATCTAATTGTGCTGTTTTTACTGGCCATAAAAGCGCCGCTCTTCATTGCCATTCTTATGATGATTGTATCTGATACTGTACCGTGTAATGTACTAGTTTGGAGGCCCCATTATTCGGAATAATTCGTCGTGTTGAGCGTGACTATTAAGGAGAAATTTAGGGATTTTTGCGCTTGTAAAGTAGTGTTTTTATAGGTCGAAATTGTGAGTATGGCGAGCTCTTGCCATACTTGATTTGTAGAAATTTCAGGGCGGCGCGACTCTCCCCCGCTGAACCCAGTGTACGTATACACGTAGAAATCGCCCTACCCCGCGTGGTAGGACTGCAAAGTTTATTCTGATTCTTTGTAAAAAAGATTGGCCGCGACGGATACCCGTCACGACCGTCCTCACGAATGAGGACCACAAAAATATGGCTACTCGCCCGAAAGCGAACAGCAATTGAGAAAATTTCCTGCAAAGTATAAGTATAAATCCAAAATATTAAACTTCCCAGTGTTCAATACTTATCATACTGGTAAGTTGTGATGCTTTATGAAATATTATTTACCAGCGTTCATCCTCGCTGGTCGAGATAAACAAAATTTAGAAAATTTGGTATTAAAAGTATCGGCTCCGGTCCATAACTCCGGAACCGTTGGGAATTCGAAGATTAAGTGCTTAACATTTCTTATAGAGAATTTTACAGTCTTTCTAGTGAGACCGGTTCTGTGGAGATCCGACCCGGGCAAATAAGTATGTAAATAAGCAATGACAACATAATTAGTTAAATAACTTAATGAATGTTGAACCTAAGTATATGTATAGGATACCGTTGCAATCCCCAGATCCGAGGCTTTCTTTTGAGCCCGGACCGGTCCCGCTGTGCCCACATTTAGATATCCCTCCCCATGGAAAAACATGAAATAACGACACGACCGGCGTGTAACCCCTCATTAGATTCCCCTTGTTGAGACTAACCCAAATATGTATAATCACCCCAGAAAAGTATGCCCCGAACCCAGGGGAACCGTATAAAACACCTTACCCTAGAAAAAATTTGACATAGACCCTCCCCCAAGAGCTCATTTTCCCCCTGTAGACCTAATGTGGTCCTGTTACATATGGAAATGCTCGTACGGACATACTGAGTCCGAACCCGAGCCTTGTTTGACACTTAGGCGACCACTGAGGGAGTGGGACCCTCTTTTCGCACCGGCCGCCCTCGCTTGTTTCTGTGTGTTTACTTAAACGCGTTTCTGCTAACCCCAATCCCATGTATGTTTGTATATATATATATAAGTACTAACCGTATACTTTAATATTAAATTAATAATTTAGTTAAGTAAATAAATAAGTTAATAAGGGATTTATATACAAGCTGGCCCACTGTTGAGGCTTCTTCACTAATTTAGCAGTCAGCGTTCGAACAAATAAGGTCGCCAGTACGTAGCTTCACTTTATATTAGTATGGATGTTTTAATATAAACTTCCAAGTTTTGACACCGACCGAGACATTCGCTGAGTAAACAACGCCACAGTTTTTATTTAAGCCGTTTTAATACTAGTTTTATATGAATCTTATATAAAATGAGACCCGTTAGATGAAGCTTCTTATCAGCAAAATAAAATTGTCTTTACTAAGCGGCATCAGTTTTATATGCGAAGTCTTGAAATATGGAACTAGTGTAAAGCTTAAAGTTTTCTGTTGAATTTGATATCAAATTGTAAAGGTTCACCACTGAATTAAATCAATAAACGTTATCTCCGAGTATATTAAGCCGACATTAAAGCTGGTAGTTTAATGTTACGTGGTAGTTTATATGGTTTAAATTCATAGCTTGCCGGTTTGTGGCGACGGTTCTAGAAGGTTGTATATTAGACTTCAAGTTTATATTATGTTGATATTAAAGGGGGGTCATAAATCAAATTTATTATGTAAAATTTAATATTAAAATGGTCCAAAATTTATAGAAATTTTGGACTGATAAGACTGTTTGATTAAAAGCTTAGAAAACGGGGCCAAATCGCCCCAAAAGTGCTGAATAAGCACTTTAACCGTCCAAGAAGTTTAAAATTTCAAAAATTTGAAATTTAGTATAAAAGCCGAGACGCATGAGCTCTGCAGAGTTCAGTTCGACTTCGGCAGCGCAGAGTTCGGTCATTTTGCAGACCGGCCCTGACGCTCTAAAGACGTCTTGGTTTTACTTCAGTATCTGTTTACGCTTGTACGGATGGCTTTTTTGCGCTTTCGCCATTGGATGGACACCGGCGATGGACGCCGAGTCAAAGGATACAAAGATGTAAGTGTGGACGGGGAGGCGTAGGTTAACCACTCACTAGTACCGATATAGAATAGGATTAGCCCTGCGAATAGTTGAGGTAGAAATGAACAGTTCGTATTGATTAATTTTAGCCTAAGTCTCCACGGATTGCCTGTCCACACTTCGGTTTACATGATAGCCCCATCCGTCCTAGCTTGTCCCGCAGGCGCGTGGTGATAATTAGTCCCTCACCTAAATTTATCTGATGGCCGAAGTCGAATTGAACCTCCCTCGGTGAACGAGTTAGGAAATAAATAAGCGTGACACTCGCGCTTAGATTCATTTTGCATGATTCCCTGAATCGAGTTGAGATTGAAGAAATTTTAGTTTTGAGCCGACCGAGGTTAAATAAATTTTAGGGAAACTCCGAATTGTCCATGGTCATACAAAGTTATTTGGTATTTTCCGAAACCTGTCTTCAAGATTTTATGTGTTTTCGATGTCTTTGGACACAAAGCCGTCCATCTGTTTTTTACGCTTCGTTAGTAGTGATTCATCCGTATTGTTGGACTAATTTACTTTAGGAACCCAATCAAAATTTCGCTAATGATGAGGTAGTGATGTAGGCCTTATCGGTACGCGGCAAAGTTGTATTAAACCACAAGCAAACATATTGATTTAACGCCCCACGAGCGAGACAGCTCGCCTAAGTAGAGAATTCGACATATCTCGAAAACCACCCCTGGGATTGGATTAAAATTTTATCCGAATCTCGAGAAGAATCCGAATACATAAACTTCTCAAATATCGCGTCGGAAACATAAACCCGACGACCCTGAAGGGTCTCGCCCCCCTCCCCAAAACATGAAAATTAAAATATCTCAGGATCTACTCCAGGAATATAGATGTAGTTTTAGCAGTTTCTTTATAACGATGTCTGCTATCAAATGTACCTATAAAACTTGTCGATTTTACTTCAGAACCTTAAACCCGACGACCCTGATGGGGGTCGCCCACACCAAAATACGAAAATCGGAATATCTTAAGTTTTTCTCCAGAAATTTAGCTGTAACTTTGGCAGTTTCTTCATAGTAATACCTTTTAGCGAATACAACTTCAGAACCTGTTCATTTCGCGTCGGTACCCCAAACCCGACGGCCTTGAAGAGGCCTAACCCCACCAAAAATGTAAAATCAAAATATTTTAAGATTCTCTCCAGGAATTTTGTCGAAACCTTCGCTGTTTCTTCGTAGGAACGTCCGCCACCGGACATCGTTCTAAAACCTAACTTTACCGGGTCAGAATCATAAACCCGACCACCCGATAGGGGTCTGCCCCTACCCAAAACTTTAGCTGTTTATAACTTATAGCCCCTTCCAGGAATTTCAATGATTTCTACTGTACAAATGGAGGCCCGTTAGGCCTTCCGTTTGAGCTATTAAGGGCGGCAAAGCCGTGGCCCGTTCAAAAGTTATAATAAATTTAATCGCGAGCAGCGCAAAAGCCGCTCGTGTTTTCTGCAGAATTCATAGATCTCTTTGCCCGTACGAGTATGTCCATAGTTAGATTGCAGTTTAGCTCTAATGCACTTATTCAGTATAGTTCAGCTTTGTAGCCCTCTTGCTCTGTGTATTAACATCAAGGCAGCACGACTGTATCGGAGTCGCGAAACTCTTATACACTGCCACCGTAGAAGAAGTATCAAATTTACCAGAGTTGGTAAATTTGCTCGTAGTGGCAATATTTTCGAGTAACAAAATTGACGATGTCGCCAGACGCGATGTCGGGTCTATCGAGTCTCGGCCCGACCGACCAATTTTTGTGAGGACCGTTGGCCCGGTCCTAGAAAATCTATACATAAGGTCAAGCCCAGCCGCCGTGCAAGATTTCGTAGAGAAAGGCTGGCAAATTAACGAGATATCGAAAACTAGCGATTTCCCCCAGCCCCATAGAAGCGAACTCGAAACCTTGGTTGAAAACTAGGAATCCGAGCAATTTGAAGACATGAACCGAGTGTAAAACAGTTAGTAACGTGGTTACGGTTGTCCCGACAACCGGGGCCTCCATTTACTCACTCGCTTTGTCGAGTAGAAATCGCCCGAAATAATAGTTCAGTTTCAGCACCGAAAACAGCCCGCTTTTGAGAGCCTTTTGCCAGTCAAAATGACTCAAGTTTTAGCACTTTTAGAATAGCGCCGATGACCGGTGAGGCATCGCTAAGCATAGTTCTCGTTCTAGTTGAATTTATAGGTACCGAAATACAATTTTAACTCCTGCCCCCATGCCTCACAGTTGGCATAAGTTTTATATGATGATAATGCACAGCCACTTTCCGGCATTAATTAATTGAACCTAGGACAAACTTGTAGATTGTGTAGTAAGTTAGGAACTCATCCGAATTTGGCCCTTACCGCTGATTAGTGGCAATGGTGAACGAAACAATCGTTCGAAGACAATGATCAATTTTCTTAGTTAAGTTGAATGCATGGTGAATTAGTGCAGAAAATTCATCGAACACACCAAATTTGTTAGCCCGTAGAAATTAAGAATACTCCAGAAGAAGGGTTCATTACTTCGGTAGTGGCCTACGCGCATGTTCCAGCGTATCCTTAGATGACTTAGGATGAACAACCAACATAACTCTATAGAATTAGGAGCTAATTCCAACCGCATATCACCCGAATCACATGCATAACTCGCACAGTAAATTAACACTATAATTTTGCATCAGGAAGATCTTAAAATTCGGCCCCTACCTCAGTCTACCGGGACCCACGCGCAATTCATGAGATAAATCCACTCGATCACTTTAGCACTGTTATAGCCCATATTTGTAGACCCGAAAAGTCTATTTTCGCAGTTAGTTAGGTCATGGATTAGCCGCGATCTAAAACCGAATTTTATCACTTCTGCCGTAGCGCTTGTGAATTAATTTTGTAAGGAATTAGAACCGAAAATTAGTCAGTGATGTCTATACAACCCACCGAAACTTTCATTTTCTATTACTCGAGAAATAAGCTGATTTTATAGGAAACCAGAACCAAAATTAATTAGTAGGTCTATATATCCTGTTGAAAACTTATTTCATGGTCACTGTAAGTAGATATGTATGTGAGAATAAAAAAAACTTTGGATATTGTATCGTTGTCACGTACTAAGAAAACTCACGAGTCGTACCAACGATTGCCTCCTAAACTTACCGTTTCGTCAGTATATACATATGTACCATTTCGCGCTTGCATTGATACTATGCCGTATATTAAACCAATCGCTACCAATGCTTACTTATCATGTACCATAGTCTCGTGATTAGGATGAGCAAGATGAAGTCCCGCGAAAGTCCCATTGTACGCTTTGTTCCGTATGCCTTGTTTCGTTTCCGCCTTTCGCTTACCTGAACCTATTGCTTGTCGGAGTACCCTTCTTTAATGTTGGCCATCGTAGTTCCGAGCAAGTAGTTGGTTCAATGGCGCCTCCTTTTATCGATAACTAACCGTATTACTTGCCGGTGCTGGCTTGTGATTTGACCCACTGTTTTCATGAGTAAGGTAGGCGCAGCTGTCATTAGAAAAGGCTTAATTCCACACGCCGTGATGCGACACAGCTGTGATAGTTCCGTGAAAAAGGCGATGACTCCGCAACCCATTCCGTTCGACACCCTGCTCATTCTCTTATTAGCGTACCATATCAGTGACATAGTGCCTATTGTATTCGTCCGTACAATATGTGTCTGTCTGTACCCAACTTTGTGACTTATCAATAAATGCTCAATGGAAACCCAAGTTGTTCAAGTGTTTTGCTGACCCTTAGTAGCGATAGGTATTTAAAAACGGGTTTGAAATCCGTCACCCCAATCGACGACCCACGTTCAGGTTTGACACGCGCATTGAAGAAGCAAACCTCAGCGTGACTCGCCGATTACCTATAAGTGTATTAATTATGTTGTAGTGTAAGGGCGACTCGTGCGACTCAATTAGGAAAAGTACAGTCAAAATTACAACTCCCGCTGAGCACCCACAATAGGAAATTTAGACACACGGATCCGACGTTAAACGTCTAGGGATTTGTCGGACCCTAGTAAGGGCCACTGGCTAAATTAAATAAATTAACCGTTCGAGAAAGTGGGAACCAATTTCGATCAAACCTAAATACCCACCATTTTACACTTCCCGGGTTAAACGTGGAGAGGTATAGCGGTCTGGTCTCTTTGGCCTGTGAGCAGGTGACGGAGCCAACCTCCCCGGGGACCTCAAAGGTGCGCAACCCGTCCGGCAGGATCAGAACACATTCTGTGAAGCGCTCCTGCGGCTTGCTAAGCTCCGTAATTTCTTGGGCCTGATCCGAATAAAAGAAAATTTACCCAATAGGTCCGCCCTTGAAGTCACGATAGCCGGAGTCGTATGGGCATTACGTTTGGGGAAGTGCGTAATGCAGCAGCGTCACGTCGATATTACACATATTACGCAAATATAATTGCTTTTATCGTTATCGCTTTCAGCAACCCGAAACATATAGACGCATTTCAATGCCCTACATTATAACTACGTTGGAAAAGTGACAAAATTTGACCATGGTTAACGCTAAAGTTTACATAATTTTGCTCCAGCACCGTCCCACAGAGTTAGTAACACACAGAAATGCCCTGGTAATTTTCTGGTACTGGAATTTCATCGCTCACACCCCAATAGAAAACTAACATTGTAAAAAAACTGAACATTTAACTTTTTACGGTATATTTTATAAACTTTGGCTCATAGCTCGAACAGAAAACTGGGCTAACAAAAATACATAACAGCTCTCGATGACATCGTTTTGCAGTGGTCTCCATTTTTGGATCCGATAGCTCTGGTAAGAGTTATAACTTAAAATGTTCGCTGCCACCAAATCACCAAAATCAAAATCTCCAATTCGTGCCGGTTTTGTGAAAATCTAGGTAAACAAACATAGAAGGAGCGCAAATAAAAAGCTACGAGCACACCTACCTTTCGTTAAAAAATTTCGAAACTATCGATCTGGTGAAGAGTTTTGTGACGAACAGATGGAAAAAAAGAATTTTGCCCAAGTAGACGCTATTTGAAAAAAAACTGCTCATTACGTAAGCTACCTTTTAATAAATTCTTTATTACATTTTAAAATTAATAAGCTTATTAAAAAATATTAGACGATATGCAGGTCTACACGCTTGAACCTAAAAAACGTGCATACCTCGCCTTCGCAAACCACTTTAACGTCGCCTGATTTATAGTCTTCTGCATCGTCTTCGTCCTTTATTATATCAGGAACAGATTGCTTCGGATAGGCAATAGGAACCCAGTCAATTAGCTATAAAGTTACATACAACAATTTTCTAATTCGTCCATAACTTTTATAACAAGGGATACTAATGAAGCGACGGTGTTTATTTGAAACATAAACATATTTAACTTTTACTCACGTATTGATATCCCATAATCAATAAAATCAAACTAAAATTTATACAACCAGATGCCGACAGAAGCTATTACGGCCAATTACAAAAAACTGACACCAATCACGACTTGAAAGGCAACCTGAGGACTTATAAGTTATTTGTGAACCTGATTAGCCAGCCCTTAGAGCTAGACATATGGCTGCATCGATATAATTACTATATTGCTTCTATCGTGTGTAGCCAAAATGCCAAATTTAGTTTTTAGTGCTAAATTGAGGATTTTACCTCTCGCATCATCTTCGTTGGGAGTGACGAATACTGTAGAAGGTTAAAAACCCAAACAAAAGTGTTTAGCATGTTAGGTCGAAAACATCTGCTCTAACAAAGAATTTAAAAGCAGATTTGAAGCTGTCGACAAACTCTGTATTTCGATCCGACGATTGTGACACGGGTTATAACATCAAAAACTGAGAGATCCATATAGTCAAAGTGGCAAAAATTAATTCAGCAGCCCACTTTTTAGATTTTTTTGTTAGAGACTAGCTTTACACTGAGGAGGTAATTAAATGGTGTTACGGGTCTAAAAGCTTTTCGAACAACCAACCATAGGTCGACAAGCTCTGGGGTGTATAGACCATAAAAATATAATTACTCAACTAATTTTTTATTAAAAATTGATTCGCACTAAACTTTGCCTTTATAACTAAAATATTATTTTGCGTACATCCTCTTGATATTGAAACTTTGCTTATCCAAAAATAACATTCATTTACTCACGGGTGTTACAAACACTTTGTTTCTTTGAGCGACTGAATGAAAACTCATATTGTAAACAGTTCAGCGTTTTGGCCGTTTTCAATAACTAACAAAGGACCTGAGAGATTATGTAAAATTTTTTTTTCAATAGAAATTCTATGTTCTGCTTGTTTTCAATGTTTTATTTAGTGAATTAACAAAGGGGATGCTGTGTCCGACATACTTGCTTTCAATATTTTAGCGAGTGGTATAACAAATGGCATTGTTATGCCAGAAAAAGTATTTTTAGAGGGGTTCGTTTTCCAATTCCCGTTTAAAGAGTTTTTTCTTAACTGTTCCAACTATAGAGATATAGGAAGGTACGTAAAGATTCTAAAAATAGAGGTAGCACAGTCCCTAGAGTCCAACATTTAACAAGTTTACTTTTTAAGGGAAATAAGTTGCACGTTAGGCGATCCAGACACGAAGATAGATAGAAAGAAAAGTTAGTACCACTCCAAATGGGAGGCGACTAGGAGTAACAAGATAGCTCTTTGCGACAGCCCATTAAGTCAACTTAATACTATGAAATTGCCGCGAGTCACCACGTCTCTACAATAACCTAAACAGTTTCCTACAGAGTTCTCTACGCTATATAATCTATCGTCTGACACAACAGTAAGGACCGAGATCTGAATTATAATATCGCGAAAGGGTGCGCATTCCCCCAAAAAGTGATTTAAGGTCTCAGAACATTCCAAAATTGACAGAGGCCATTACTAATTATGTTAAGCTTGAACATGTGTTGCCATTTATTTACAAGAGTGTCCAGTAATTATTTGAAATTGCCTGACGCTATCTTTACTCAGTTTCAAAAGGAAATTCATATCATAATTCCACCTTTTCAACTGTACGTTGTGAGATAATTAGAGGTCTAAAGCTATAAATCCCAGTTACCATAATGTCGTTAGAGTATGCCTTAAGATGAACCACTGTAACGCCTTAGTATACCATCTAAGACTAAAATCTAGATATGCGAAAACACTATAGCTCCATGCGGACTGGTTCTTTTAGTACCGACTCCCACCACCGCATGGTCAAAATGCGCAGATGCCCACCTATTTTATAACAGATAAAGTCCAATTTATAAGTGCACGTGCACATCTAATCTTCCTAGAGGTCTTTTAATGATGTTCATAGTGTGAGTTCCATCAAAGGCACCATTGATGTCACAAAAAGCCCCAATTATTATTATTATTTAGCCCTTTGAGCAAAAACGATGAAAGCGAAATGGGCCTAACGCTGTTTGCCACATCATAACTTTCTTTTCTAGGCTTAGACAAAAAGGTAACATTCCAGTGTCTCCTAATTTTGGTATATAATGCATTCCCTAGACATGCCTTATTGAATTCTGAGTATCACCGAAGAATTCTCATTCGTGAGGACTGTGTAATTTGGCGGCGTCTGTTTGTGAATGTTTTGTGTGCCGCGCATAATTCAACTTCTGATTGGAATGTCAGTTCGTGATGGATTATTTGAAAGCTTAAAATCTCTATTTGTGCCCTCTTGTTGCACGCAAAAACAGATTTCCCCTCAAAAGGATTCCGAAAGGGTCCTTAAAGGTTTCACCATAAACACGATATGACTCGTATCGCGGACCGCAGTTGGGCTCAAGTTCAGAAAATTTAGCTCTATATAGTTACGCGGAGCCCATTTTTGCCCTGGTCACCTGCGCACCAGGGGTTGGATCATCATTGATTTTCAAATGGGCCTTTGGAATCCCTGAAAACATCGATTTGGTCATATCTCCTCAACCACTAGCGCGATTCGGCAGCTAATTACCTTGATTTTGTTCAGAAAACAAAGCTTTAAATAGTTATGCGCGGTACGCTGCTATTGACCTCACCTACCAGACAGGATTGCATCAAGATGTGTTTTAGTTGGGTCCTTGGAATCCCGAAGGCACTCTAAATTGGTCATATCTCTTCCACGAATAGAGCGATATACACTCAGACTTCACATTTTGGCAATGAGACAAGTCCCTTGTATATTCTAGTTATATGACCTGCTAACGGATCAATACCTGTTTAGAAAAAAGATAGATGTATCTCATCGGGAGCTGGAGCCTTGGAAGGTCTCAAGAAACCATCTCGCTTTTCCATGTAACCCCTTCAACATACCTACTAATTTTCACACATTGTTCTTTGACTTTCCTGTGAGTTGTGAGGGTCATTTACCTCACAGCCGAAAAATGTTTCCTTAGCAACATTTTTAAAGCTTTTCTTTCATTTTCAATAATTCTCCTTCACTGTTTTTAGTAGTATATCTTAATACAAATCTTACTTTTCTCTTTCCCATGTTTCTTTAATATCGCAAGAGAATTCTCTCCAACTTTCATTCTTAAGTCTCCTGATTTCATACATTGTATGCCCGTAAGATAAGTGGCTATTTTGCCCAGTTGCTTTCCTCAATAAACCTTACCGCTAACTTATGAATTTCGTTACTCCATTCTTATGGACATCTAATGTATCTGTCTACCAACATGATTTGTCTTTCCCCAAGTTCGATATGCACATGAATTAGTCTTGGGATCTGTAATAACCGAGGCAACCACAGTTTACCGCTGAGCCTATACGCTCAAGATCTCCTCCTCTATTACTTATTTATTACGTTTTGAACTGTGCCTCCATCAAAAATAATCTCAAAATCCAAGTCTACCCGCTTGTTGACCGAGGAACTATTTTTCCTAGAACCATCCAAACGCTAATGTTTCAATATGTCAAAATATATTTTAATATAATTCAAATACATAAAAAACTTGGGCCACCGAACAGATGGTTAGCCTAAACCTAGCGGTATGGGATGGCACCTAGGCATTTTAAACAGTCCTTAATACTTCATTGGATTATTCAAGTTGCATAAAAACTATTTCACACAAAACCAAAAATAAAACATAAACGCCTCCAAACTGAAAATATGTAGTTGTTTGAGTTAATCCGGGGCACCCTGAGGGCTACAGACACGCCAACAAGCATAAAAGAGCAACGTGTTACAAACTTATCTTGATGTTAAAACACTTACGCCCCACAGCAATAAAAATCCAAAAATGGTCCAAAAATCATAAATCACAACCACCTTTTATGACTTTTGGACTGTATGAATTTTTAGAAAATTATCCAAATTTTGCAAGGTACCATTTTACAAATATGTATAGTCCCACAATTTTCAAAATATCTCTATTAAATTTTTGACTAACCTTCAGACTAATACCAAAAACTTCCGGCTTGGGAATTTGAATTTTTCCGGGTTCGCAAGATGTATTATTCAAAATCAGTAAGTCGAAAAAAAGACCGAAATCTGACCAAAGTGCCATTAGTTGTGTGCATTCACCGTACCATCGAAAAAATGACAGAAAGATCCAACAGACCACATGCCGATCCACACCGTCATACCAGGGGCACTCATATTGCTGTTCGATAGCGTTATGAGGGATTTCCGTATGTCAATAAATACAATTATGCTAGTTAACGTGGTCGTCCAGTAAAAAACTTGCGTTAGTCTAACTAAATGAGGCTTTCGTCAGCTACGTCCGGAACATCGTCGACACGCTGTAGACATATTTTACAAAATTCAACCCTACGATAATAATCATCCTTATTCAGACCACGAATTAACATCGCTCTAAAAGGTGTTACACCCAGACTTTTAACAATTCGGAAAACAGTTGATTTCCTGATGCCGATTTCAACAGCTCAACGTCGAAATGACTTTGTCGAACTAATGTCAAAATGACAGGGAATATCAGCTATCGCAGCAACACCCTGTTCGGAGCAAGTCAGCCACGGAACCTGTTAGATCAAACGTTTTATTAACTAAAGCAATAGTTTTATGCTATAAGGCTGTGAAGACGAATGTTGGAACCATTGTCGCACAACTTCACATCTATTTTGATTAAATGAACACAGTCTTACTGTAGTTACTCGGTCAGCCAAATTAATAATTGAGTATTAGACATTTTGTTATACATAGATAATATGTTCGGTTATAATTCCTGAAAGTATGAGAGCTGTAATTATGTCAGTGACAGCAACAGTTAGGTACACTTTATATTCTATACAATTGTACCGCTAGAGTGGTCTAGATGAAGTAACTTCAACCATATAAACCATGTTCTGGTGAACCAAAGCACAAAATAAGTTTACAGAATATATACCATTAAAATATTTAAAATTCACAAAACCAAGATTTTGAGCAAAAGCCTTAAGCTTCTACGAGAGAAATATTTTTATGAGACAGAATACATATTATTCAAGTGTTGCCGCAACACGACATAGGGTTTTCTACAATTTCGCGAATATACTCTTAATTATGATTTTGTTATAATTGAAGGTAACGATTAACATAAGTTAGCACCAAAAAATTAATTTGCTTCAAAATGTTACATACACGGTTGAGCCGCAACACGACGCAGGGTTTTCCTTCTGCAAATCCGTAATCATTGTCCATACACGGTTTGAATTCGGCATTGTTCCTGTCAAACCAACAAGCCTTATCTTCTGCAGACTTAGGCCAGTTGGAAGGCTTGTCATCACACTCCGTCATGACGCTCTTCGGAATTCTGTCATAGTTTTCTTAAAAGAAAAACGACATTATGATGCAGTTACCGATATAGTATAAGCGGAAAACAACGAAAATTAGAAATAAAACAACATTACTGATGTGCAGCACAGTCAGGGTTGTCACACTACTACGGCTTAAAATTTTCAGTTTTTCTCAATTTTTCAATGAAATTCCCGTTTTCAGACCATTTTTAATGTTCACCATGGAAAAAGACCCAAAATGCCAAGAAACCTTCTAGCCTTTTGCGTACAAGTATATAACTTGCAAATGTGCCAAATTTTATTCTTGGTTATAAAATTTCAGTACGGACAAACAAAACTTATTTCTAGTGATCGATGATGAATTTTCATTTTTGACATCAAATTTCCCGTTCCATATCAATTTCTCGTTTTTTTCCCATATTACCACCCTTTGTGGAAGCCCTGACAATGAAAGTTCTACATAGCAAATTCGCAGTTATTAGCAAAACTCTTTTAAATGCGGAGCTATCCCGTTTACCGGCTTGAGCCAACCAGATGTTGAATAGTTATATTGCTTCACGGAACTCAATTTAATTTTGTCACAGTTTGATGAGGTGTATACCACGTAAAAGTCAATACAGCTGTCAATACCACGCAGGCGACTGTAGTGAAAATCGAATTAATGAAAATTAAAATCGCTTTAGTGAAAATGAGCTGCATTCATTAGTTACTACATTAATTTTACTCAAGACTTCAACCAACACTAACTTTGTTAAATTATCACCTATGCTAAGTATGTCCTCAATGTAACGACAAATCTCTGAAGAGTGCAGAGGCTTCATTAACCTAGTCCAGGTTCATTTTAGCGGCTGAATACATCATTAAAAATGGTTGTTATTACTATTCAATCTGGAAAAACCTAAATGTAACAAAGGTAAGACAACAGGAGTTTGACTTTCTGAGCCTAGTCCTGGGGTGATTTTTGCAACCGGATGCATAATTAAAACATTACAAATAAAATAAGCCCCATGACAGAACAACAGGGGTATCATCTACAGGCTAGTCCACGGTTATTTTAATGACTGCATTATGTTTAAAAGCTTTTTGGCAAGAAACCTACACCACAAATTAGTGCAAAGCATTTTTCCAATACCCTGGCTGCAGCAACAATTTCAGCTTCACAACTACTATAATAAAACCATAAAAATAACATTTTTTCTGATAGAACAGTTTATTACAATCATTTTTAGGATATGTACATTGCTTTCTTCTTCGTTACCCGTTAAGGGCATTTTGCCCTGCAGCCAACCTCATTTCCCATGTACATAATACCTGCGTCCATGTTGCATAAATATTGTAATGGTATAAATATATAATTATACAAAACCATTAACGATTCCATAATCCGAATATCACCATAAACAAAAAAGAAGAAACATGGGAGCTGAAGTAACATACATGGTTGGTATACTAGTCCAAATGTATTAAGCTTTATATCCATACTGTGCTATAAGTCCATGGACACCGCTATCTGAACAGTCCGAACTAAGCTGTTATATATAATCACCAAAGTAGCTATGCCCACTGAAAATAATCAATTTTATCTATTGGGATTGAAATAGACACAAAAATACCATATATGAATGCACTCAAGCCTCTAAACAGCATAACATGGAGCAATTTGGGTAATTTAAGCAAAATCTAGCTACTTAAAAAAATGAGAGCCAGTTCCATACCCATGGCCTTCAAACTGAGCATAAAAAGTCACTCGAACATAGTTAACAACTTGTTGTTTTTGAATTATTTTACCAAGAAACCATCAATTACACTTGCTGAAATAGCAAAAACATTGATATTTTCTGGTCTTATAGTAGCAATTTTGACTTTCTATAATAAATATTTGGTCACGAAAATAGCTAATTCCACCGAAAATAGTCTATTTTAGCTATTGGGGTTGAAATGGACACAAAATACCACATTCGACTGCACCAAAGCCTCTAAATAAACTAACATGGAGCAATTTAGGTAATTTGAAAAAATGAGCTAATTTAACTAAAAATCTAGCAGCCTGTTCAATATCTATGGCCTTCAAACTGAGCATACAGTCAATGGAATATAGTTAACAACTTACTGGAAACAATTTTTTAATAATCTACCAAGAAACAATCAATTACTCTCGCTAAAATAGCAAAATTGATATTTTAGCACTATGATAAATATACGGCTACTACAGCAGCTATTCTCACCGAGAATAATTATCAAATTTTATCTATTGGGACTGAAATAGACACAAAAATACCACATCTGACTGCGCAAAATCCTGTAAATAGCCTATGATAGAGCAATTTGGATAATTTGAGCAAAATCTAGCTACTTTAACAAAATATTTAAGAGCCAGTTCAATATCCATGGCCTTCAGACTGAGAGTACAGAGTCACTCTAGCATAGTTAACAACTTGTTTGAAACAATTTCTGGACTATTTATCGAAAAACCATCAATTACTCTTGCTTAAATAGAAAAAATTGATCTTTTCAGGTCTTATAACAACAATTTTGACATTATGTGATAAATATAAGGTGATGAAAGTAGGTATTTTCACAATAATTTTATCTATTGGGATTGAAATGAACATAAAATTCCACATGCGACTGCACCAAAACTTCTAAATAGCCTAACATAGAGCAATTTGAACAAAATCTCACTATTTGAACGAATTTTTTTCTATTAAAAAATTTTTTAACGAACAATTCAATATCTATGGCCTTCAAACTGAGCATACAGAGTCAATGGAACATGGTTGACACCTTGTTGGAAGCTGTTTGAACGATGTTGTCCTAGCAAAATATATTGACACTTTTGCGCATAAAATTCGCTATTATGAGGCTAATTTGGAGTAAAATGTTGCTACTTTAACGAAAATTTTTTACAGCCATTTCTTAAATTATCAGTTTTAGTGTTAGTATATTTACTCAGTCAGTGAGCTAATTTTTGATTTGTTACTTAATATATCTCATTACAGAACGTCAAAAACAGCAAATTAGTCTAAAAACGGAGTTTTTGGTAAATTCGTGCTAAATCGATCATTATAATTCAACTATTCTCAATCAATTCAAGAAGCAACATAACCAAATTAAATATACTAGTAAAATGGAAAGCGGGAGTAACGCTGGAAATGTTCTTTTTATTTTCGCTTCAAAAATGTACACATCAAAATATAGCAGAATCGAGGCTAAAGGGTATAAAAATAGCATGAATTTGATCCAAACGCGTAACTACATTTATATCCAGATATCATATCATATGGCAAGTCATTTTTTTACAAAATTTGTCAAAAGAGGTCGCGTAACCTAAGCCACAGCACTTTTCAATAACAGAAATATGTCGTGTCAAGCATAAAGTGTGAAAAGGGCACCAAAAATTAACCAATCTACTTATCTGAATTTTTTGCCATTTTTCAGGAAACATAGATAACCAACCAATATATTTATCAAAGTAAATTTTTTAAATCAGCACCAGTAGTGGTCTACGAAATGGAAATAAGATGATTAAGCTATCCATTTTTCTATAAAATAGTAAGAAATACAACGAGTTTATTTTTCTATAAAATAGTAAGAAATATAACGAGTTTTCTCTTGGAAAAGCACAATTTGGAATAAACAAAATTAACGAATAATAAAGCTATAAAGAAATACTTTTTTAAAATCCCCCTCAAGATTTCTGTGGAATAACGAAGTCCACATTTGCGACTGCACGATACGATTTTAGAATTGTCATAAAAACCGGTTCTGAGGCCCATGCACCTATATAGATTTGAGCAATCGAAAAAATAAAAACAAATCGTTTTATCATTTCATGATATTTCAACATCATACAACATCAACGCCGCTTACCAATGACCTAGGTCGAGCTGAAGAAAAAGAAAATATGAAAAAGACGGAGACTATGAATAATTTTAGGGGGTCCATGAGATCGGCAAATGTTTTTGTCATTACCTGGCCAAAGAATCTACTGACGCGTTCGTTGACAATGCACATCGATGTTATCAAGAATTTATAGCTACAAAAGTAACCTTAGAAATATATTTACACAAAGGTTGTTTACAGATAATTAAACACGTATTCGATTACAATTTCGAAACAAACGCGAATAAAAATTATGTTACCTTTAAAGAATTTATTAAAACTTTTCACATATTCTGAGTAAGTTTTGTTATCCAGCTCGTCGAACTTTATGAGTGTCGAATCCGTGTCATCTTCTAGCCAAGGCTGATATCCTAATCCTATAATTATAATGAATAATTATATAATTAACTTAGACCAAGCACATGCAGACACTTCACGCAAACAATGCAGAATGCGAAGCGATGCGTTACGATTTACGTTACGACTTAGAACATATGTGACACGGGTATTACTAAAATATACTGCTTGTGATGATCCATTACAACATTATACCGACTTAGACTAACGTAGGTGAAATTTTGATAAGATTTATTGTTCAATGAAAACTATAACTGACTACATTATCGCTGCCGTGCAATACAATTTCAAATACCATCTTTGTTGCTTACTGTGCTTAACTTGAGCTTAACCTATTACCGAGCGGTACTACTTGCCGTCAATTCATTTCCTTGCATTAAATTCGTTTTGCCAGCAACAAAAAGCTTACACTCGCGTCGCTTCTCAAAACATATATTTCCGATTGCAATTTTACCGCAATGGTACATAAAATAAACCACAATTACGTGACACGGCTATTTTTCTAATATACTGTTTTTGTGATCCGTCATAACACTATAACGACTTAGGTTAACATAGGCGGGCTGAGAAAAATAAATTTTGATACGCATTATTGTTCAATGGAAACTGTCACTGACTAAATTATCGCTGCTCAGCACTACAAATTCTAATACCATCTTTATTGCTTTTTGTTCTTAGCTTGAGTTTAACACTATTCAGCGGTGCCACTTGCTCAACGTCAATGCATTACCTTGCATTAAACTCGTTTTTGTCAACAAAATATCGTGCCGAAAGAAAGGCTTACACTCACGTCGCTTCTCAAAATCTATATTTCTGCTTACAATTTTGCCGAGGTGCATAGAACAAACCACAAATAAGCCCTTTATAAGATAAAATCTTCCGGAACCGGGCATTGAACTGGGAATGATTTTTACTTGACTCATTGCGACAACTTCACGAGCACAACACGGACCGCGAGATTTTTCGGCGAAGAGAAAGGGTGTGTCTACTTCATTATAGCCGAAATTTAACAAAAAAATTTATTTGAGTTCGATATCAATCAGAAAGTTAGCCAATACGCTAGTCATTGATCTGCGGTGGTTAGCCGACAAGAGTGCGGACATGAAAGATATTTCAGACACCCGATATAGCTTTTAAAATGGAAATTATTATTTTCATTGCAGGCTACATGTATCCACGCAAATGGCTTCAGGCATGTGCGTTAGCACTTCACGCAATGCCACAATATATATACATACCGTAAACTTTCCATTACGCATTAGTAACACCGTATGGAACATAGAACAAAACCGAATACCCAATGGCACAATTTGTTGCAAATTTAAGCTTGTAGAATGCATACTAAATATACATACCCCGCTGATTAAAACGTTCATAAGCCATTAAAAATAAAATGCGATATGTCAGCTTGTGACGAAGAGCTCTCAAATAACATCACATGACAACCGCTACATCATATAGCGTTGATTTATGTTGCGACAAATGTTGTTACCACGTTGCATGCGGTCGCAGCTAACATCTAACTTGTGATCAGTATATATTGCTTAAAACACCGATACGTTGTTTACTTAATTCTCACAGTGAAAGCAGTATCTATTATCTAACAAGAGTACAAATATGATCCAAATCGGGCGGTGTGTTCGCAAGCCACACAGCTTAAAGTTTTACTCAGATTGCTGTTGTTTCTGCATTGTTTAGTACAAAAATTTTTGTAACTCAATTTGCATTGTGTTACCCTACGGTAACATATCTATATCTATGTTTTCCAGAAAAATTGCGCCCAAGCAATTCTCCGCGTACGAAACATAGTAGGTGAATTCGGGATCTTTTTACTCTGTAATTTTGATATTAGAGCTACTGATGATTGAACTCCAGAGCTTATTTTAGGCTAAAAACTGTGCTAAAAATGATTTCCCTATAAAACGCAATATGATCCGCATGATTTCACAATGGCACAGGTATTGCTAAAAATTGAGTCAGCCACTACCAACCTACAAACCATAATATCTCAACTGATTTTCTGGCGCCACGGTTGTGGGATGCCTTCATAGTTGTGATGTTTCTCAACGGTTTGTGGGAGGACTCTCTCTGTTGGTAGCCGCTTCAGAGTAGCCGCTTCAGATAGCACGCTCCATTACATATAAACCGATACATATGTAAATATACACATATATACTATATTATATAACTAGTAGCTTGTCTTATATATGTCAAACCCGTTTGCGTACCTGTTATATGGCATTTTTCAATCGTAATAAATATTTTAATCGTGTATCCATCCAGTTGCTAAAATCACCCCCGGACTAGGCTAGGAAAATATAACGCCTGTGTTTTCCTGTTATTGTATTATTAGATTTTTTCAAATGACTAAATCAATATTTTATAATTGCATTCAGTCACTAGAATGTTCCTGGACTAAATTAAGGAAACCCCTGTAAAGTGCTTCATTACTTTTTGTTACATTGAGAATATTCTTAACGTAAGTTATAACCAGGAAGTCAATGCTAATGATCAGTTTTCTGTTGTACAACGCAAGACAGGGGTTTGGCGATTTTTTTGCTAAGTCACGTTCGTGTATATATCGCCAAATAAGTTCACTGTTCCAAAACAACTTGGCTTTCATTTGCATCTCGTTTTTTCTGGTCACTTTAGCGGAAATGAATTGCATTCATCTATACATTTTTATCTGCCTTAAACTCTGTTATAAAAAGTAGCGCCAAACCCCTGTTTTTCTGTTGTACAATAATTCGTCGACAGTCGCCCTTTAAAATACCATCGTAGTGTAACGCTAAGAATCTTGGATTCAGAGGCTGTCGTCTAAGCCAACAGCCCTGAACCGCTATATATTATTATTATTATTATTACTAATATTATTAGCATAATTAATATTATTTTAATAATATTGCAATTTCTTAATATTTTGTTGTTTTGTCTAGTTAGTTGTTGTATGTTGCTTGAATGCCATAGTGTTCTTTTCTTTGTAGAATCTACGGTATTAAATGTCACAACAGAGGGTGTTTCAGGTTCTCGTTATGATACATAAATTGCAGAACTTTCTTGAAAGTTGGTTGTTATTCAGTTTTCTTCATTTCTCGTGGTGGTGTTTTTAATAAATCTCTTGCTCGTAATCATGCTTTACATTGTATAAACGGCCGTGACGTTTGTATATTCGGACATTGCGGCTGATCAGACAGTAGCAGCTGTTTAGCGGCTAGTATTGTCTGTATGGTGGAAGGCTAGCGCGTTTGGACCAGACGGACACGTTAGTTCTTACACCTGCACCCTGCCTTAGGCGACAAAGCCAACGTTACAGTAGTTAACGTGTCGACATTAAACCCAATGAAAAGCGAATGAAAACGCATGAAATACACAACCATGACTCTAGATAACCAAACAATCGTATTCAGCGTAGCGAAAAACCTATACATAGACCATTGATTATGCACTTCACTGAAACGCATGACCACAAAATAGACAGACTGCAACTGCGTGTTGGAAATTAAGTTAGTCGACCTTAAGCACATTCAAAACCCCTGAAAATCGCATTAATTATTGACAAATCTTTAGATAACCAAATCATCGTATTCATTGTACCGAAGAACTTACACACCTTACTATTCTATGCCTTGCACACAATACGTAATTAAACAAATGGAGACTATATTCTGAAAATCGGGTTCATCAACCCCAAACCAACTGAAAACCACTTAAAAGCCCTGAAGCTAGTTTTATAAAGCAGAGTTTCAATCCGATTTCGGTACTAACTAAACGGCATAAATAGACATTCCAAGTTTTTGTTTGAGCTATCGCCAGAGACGACCGGACGTTGCAAGTATGAGTTTTGGAGATACCACAAGAAAAAATCCCCAAACTGACATTACAGTATTTCACCATATGAAAAGTAAAAACTTTTCGTTAACACTTAGAAGTTTTGTGTTTGGTATGCCACTCATCGGGTTCGCGGTAGTCGACCTTAACCCCTTTGAAAATCCCTGAAAAGTTATGGTATAGCCATGCTGGATTCTAGAGAGATGACCACACCGCTGTATTCAACATGCTGAAAAACCTATACATACAAGCTGTTCGAAATGCCATTAATGCTATATAACTAACTGAAGACACATTATAATCGTGATATCGATTTTGGAAATGCTAAATTCAGTTCAAAACATTGAACTGTTCGTAAATTCCAAATACCCCTACCATTGTATTCACCGCATCGTATAAACATATATAGATCATTCTCGATGCTTTCGAAGCAATACGTAGCCAAGCAAATAGAGATATATATACTACATATTGAGATCGGGGTCATCAGAACTTAAATCCTCTGAAAATGTAAGATATAACAACCCTACATACAATACATAGTATTCAGCGTGCTTCATAACTTATATAAATACTTGTTGTTAGGTAAAACAAGCCTTAGTATTCAGCATGCTTCATAACTTAATAAATACATGTTGTTAGGTAAAACAAGTCTTAATACTGGGCCTTCCAATTTGGGGGGAGGGGTGGTGCCCCTGGCATTTTCGGTTTCCCAGGGTTCAAAACAGGTGCCCCCCGGCTCATGCCCCTGGCAACATTTTCGGCTCTTCCCGGTTCACGCCTCTCGGAAATAATTTTCTGTTTTCAATCGGTCCAAACTACATAAAATTTGCACTATAATTCCGTTATGAAGCAAAAACAATTCACAATTTTTGCTTCAAAATTACTTTTTCTCTCCATCAAAACGTTTTGACGGTGTGTTTGACACGATTTTTAACCGTTTTTCTCTTGGCAAAATGCCTCCTGGCAAAATCAAGCTCCCCCCGCTCGGAACCAGGGGGCCCTGGTTTATACCACATGGCAAAATTTTCAGCGAATGGAGAGCCGAGCAATATGCCGAAATTTGAAAAACGCCTTTTCTACCAAAGAGTACGTAACATAGGATATGCTTCCAGGGGAACCCAGGGAGCGGTTCCACAAAAGAATTATGTTCTGTAAAGCTGTGTAAGCTACGAAAAGTTAGTACAGCCAGATTTTGCATAGGGCTCGTAAACCAGTTTTATGCCATTTTATCCGTAAGGTGGGTCAAAGATCTTAATGTTCAATTAAGGGGCACGTCGCCATCACTTTTGCTACAGAACAATAAGTTTTGTCGAAATCTATCCAAACGAAGATGAGTTATATACTTTATGCCTCGCACCGATACACAAAAATTTCACGATTTTCTCTTTAGAGAGCAGAGTGTAAACTCCGTTCGCATCGCTGTTTTGCTTCAACTAACCTGGGTTAATTCCAATGATACTACCCTTTCCGTAATAGTTGGGTGTGTCGTGCTTTAAAGTCAATATGAAGACGTAGAGACAGATTGCGAAGAAACCAGCCAAACACAAATAAAAGATGACATAGAAGATTGTGATAAGCACTAAAATAAAAAAAATCAGCTACATATAATATCTATATATATATATAGTCCCATACATCAAAATATATAATTTTATTGGAGCCGCAGTCGCCAAATACAAGCCGTTCCGTCCTTCAATTCCGGAAGCACGGCATGCTTGTCGCTTACCAATGGTAAAAAATTCATTGGAATAAGTTTTGTCTTTCATTCGATAATATATATATATTTATATTTAAAAAGTATATATATACTATTTATATTTTAAAAAGCATATTTTTAGGTAAACATTATAACAGAAATCAAAATTTAGTGCCTGCTATATTAACGTCTGTTGGATTACCGTAGTAATTTTGCGTTGGTACTAAAGTATTTACCCAAGCACAACTTAATCATTACGTTCTTTTACTCATATTTTAGGATATTTACTCTATGTATCATATTCATAAAACATTAATGAGTCGAACCCGAGATCAACGAACTATAGCTGTACACTTAAAGTAGAACAAAAACTCGACATTATTGGTATATGGCTCAATTAGTAAGCTGTGCATTAATAAGGAAATCGCCAAGATGGTATAATCCCAGTGTTGAATATGTAACGTACAGATAACACAGTTTTGTTGAACATTAAATTACAAAATGATCAACCGAATATCAGTAATATTGGTTAAAAAGATATATATACCCGATTATTGTGCTCGCAAAGTGAAAGTACACAAAGAATAAATTACTCTACAAAATGAGACCAAAAACACATAGCTCGAGCGCTCGCGGAGATATTGCCATCTTTGTATATTTTGGGTCCTATGGATCAATCGAAAAACCTTTTGACCTAACCCTACAGCTTAAACAATGACAATAGCATCATATGTCGAAACGAAATAATCTACCTCAACATGTGGTTAACGTCCAATCCATCCAAGCGTTCAAAAGGAAACTCCATCAAAGAGGTGTGCTGCCAGATTAATACCGCTCAACGAACAATATAGCGGGAACCAGATTATTTGGTTCCGTCAATTCCCCCGTGGGCGTTCACCCAATGTTGCCATACTACTGTGCAACGACTCCCACGGGCGGAAGGTCAGCATATATTTTTAGCAGGGAATAGCCCGAACCGGAACCAGCAACCAGAACCGTTCATTTAAACCGGAACCTGGTCTTCCAAACTTATATATATAGTAAAACAGATGAAAAAAGAGATGAAACTACACTGGATTTAAAATGTATTAAAAATAAATTAATGTATTTCGAATGACATTATCGCCACTGTAGGACTTTCGGTACATGTTATACCAAGAAAACTTGGATTATATATTGCTTTATATGGCTCTAAAAATAAAAAGGTACACTATAATTTTCTGATCGTTGGCCAGAGAATTGAACTGTGGTCTTGGCAATGAGCTGTATTTATTGAAACTGTGCGAGCAGTATAACAGTTTGTCTCATTTATATATAGTATTGTGATCAGAAAGTTATCACCATTATCATCTAGCTGAAGGGGAACGGTTTGCCCAACGGTAGCATAAACATTGTCTCTCTGACCACTGATCACAAAATTATAGTTATATACCTTCCTTTATTTTCTTTTAGAAACATATAAACCAACAATTTCAAGTTGCCTACATAATAACATGTAATAAACGTATGTATAGTAAAGGGACGCGATAGGAGGTATAGCGAAAGAATTTAGTCTATGCTCCATACAAGCATGTTTGTTAGTTAGTTTAGTTTAGTTTGACTCAATTTACGCAAGCATGTAGAGTGAAAGGCATTTTTTGCTCTGGGGGTCCAGAAAACCTACATATTGATCGATAAATAAACATTATTATATAGTTTCCTCAGTATCTAGAGAGTTCTAGAGAAGCAATAATTCCATCGCAATACATTAAGTTTAATGTAAAAGTTGTTTTTAATACATTTTAAATCCACTGTACCTTCATTTCTTTCTTCGTCTGTTTTACTATATATAAGTTTAGAAGACCAGCTTCCGGTTCCGGTTATGCCCTACTTATTACGTATATCAAGTTGGACTGATTCAATTATAACATATACCGCAGATTTCTGAATGAGTACGCTGCTACAAGCATCGACATGGCTTTGAGTTGTTAACAAACTTCTTGAAAGATGATGAAGATGAAAAATTCATACTGAAATTGTGTCCTACTTACGTTTCATAGGGTAATTTGCTGAGTTAGTCTTTTCCTTTGTGTCGCTGCGTTGGAACTTGATCCTTGTGTATATAACGTATGATTCGAGCACAGATAAAGCAAAAAAAATGTGCACAATTTTAAACAAAAATTTCAAACGGAATTCCAGTTCCGGTATGGTTTTTTCCTTTTGCCGGAACTGCAACCGGAACAGTAATTCCGGTTACTCCCTGTCGCAGGTATACGTAATTTTGGTAATTTGCGGAAGACAGCCAACCACGGTTCGTTATAGCAATAAGTATACACAATGTATAAAAGCGTAATTATTGAATAATAAGCGCATATTATGATAGAAAGACAGCATACTTAATCTGGTATTAAGTAACCAGCAGTGACAAATTTTTTTGACATTACCAGTTTCGAAGGACAAGCTGCCAAAAGTGACCAACCAACTTTCGAGAAAAATTAAAGGTGGTATGTGATTACGTAACCCTAACAAAAGATAACAAGTATTTTGCATCATCATGATAGAAATCGGCCACCGCTTTAAAAGCTATGATTCAATACAATCAAATGTTTGTGAAAGAAAACGATATCTGGTGGCACGCGCAAACTCAGTCGTACGTGAAACTGCATCGTTTAGTTACCAGTATATAAAACTTACACCAGCTTTTACAGGTACGTCCCAAGTAAGTACCATTTTCTTTGTCATATAGAAATTCCGTGAAGCCCTGCAATTTAGTTTTGTGAACAGCTTTCCGCGAAATGAAGCCTTCGCCTTCACCACCAACATCGTTTTGAGTAGCCATTGTGTAACAATAAAATAATCGTGATACTACAAATTAAGCACTGAAAACCAAAACTACAGAACTAAACCCTAAACTAAGACCGAATTAGGCCAAAGTGTGATAAATAACCAACAGTGTGTGTTTTAGTCCACTACTTAAATGATAGAATGTGATTTACTGAGTTCTCAGAACTCCCAAAATTATGATTTGGGGAGCGTACTTGAGGTCTCACCCAATTAAACTTGGCAACATGGGGGATGCAAAAATTTTCTAATGCAATACTATTATATATACATATCTTTTCTGTGGTTTCGAACCGTCCAGAAGATATTTAGTAACCATTTCTTATTTCCAGCTCAGCCATTTACGCCAACGTCCAGGTATTTAAGGCTCGTCTCCATGCCTCGGGACACCTTCCTGAACTGTAGTCCGCGTCGCCCTCATAGTGTTTTCAGGGCTGCGCATCAATGTCAAATATCGTTCAATGACATACAAACCGTGATTTTGATAACATGGTTTTCTGGACAGTTCTCACTAAGTCGAAACATCGATCTCTTGCGTCTGCTGTCTGGTTCAAAGGTGAATTTATGTAGATATATAATAATTTTGTGTAACTACTCAGCTCTGCGATGTCAACTTCGTTGCTCGATGTCGCCTCTCCGATGATTACAGGATATTACTTTTTGGTAAGGTTGAACACTCTGCTGTCTGCTTATTTTGCAGGTGGCCCTCAAGATTATATGCGGGGCTCCCCCATTTAAACTGCAGAAGCTGGGTGAATCGAAACATCTTATAATGTGCTACTATTATAGATATCTGTTGCGAGCGTTCAAACCGTCCAGAAGACATTAAGCAATCAATCATTTTGAATTTAGCCATTTATGTAAATATATATATATATTTATTGTGTCCGACTGATCAGCTGTGCCTTTATTTCAATCTTCAATGTCAACACCGTTGTATCGATGTCACATCTCTGAAGATATTACTTTTCAGTAAGTCTGAGCACTCTGCTGTCTACTTATATTGTACATGGGGGATCTGGGGTCGTGATACCTGGAAACCTAGGGTTGCGACCTGAAAGAACTTGAAATACATAGAGAACCCTCCCGCCGCTTTTGTCGAAAACCCAGATATATACATTATCTACGTAACGTAGCAGTCGTATAATTATGCAGCTTCTTTGACATAGCCACCAAAACACGTGGTAATACTGTAACACGACCCGATAATGATGTCACCATAAATTATGTCACATAAACTTTAATGGTATGGAGTCACGGCGTGGTACATTGGCGAATAGTATGACATTAAGCAAAATGCCACCATTTAGAAGGGCTAGATCAGATTTAACACTGTTGAAACTATCTGATCACAAAGTCTTAATGTTCAAAAGTAATGAAACAAAAAATATATCTGGAGAAAATTCTATATAAGAAAGGTAAAATTATCTTTTTAGACATAGCTCTTGCTCGTTTCCACAGCTAAGTCTACTAGATTCTAAACCAATAATCACCAACGCATGTAGTAAAATAGTTTGTTTTTACTTGCGAGTTGTGTAATTACTAAATTTGCTATACGTATATATCAGCTTTTCGTCGCTTTTTTAGAATTTTATTGATTGTAGACGTCGCCGAGTAGTAATGGGCAACACGTGCGCGAGATGATCGCATATTTCAACAACTACTGTATGTTTTCATTAGAAAAGATCGAACACACGTCGTGTGGAAGTTTTGGTATATGTAATCGAGCAACTTGAACCAGCGCATGTCGACAAGCAAATGAATTATAACGAAATTGTATTTTAAGAATTTTAAATTGGTGGTTTAAAAGTACAGCTGTGGTGTTGGTATTGACCTAAACATTTAAGTGCTACAGTTTATACTCAGTTGTATTTTAGCTTTTACGAAACACGACGTGTCCTACGTAAGTTTGAAATGTTTTGTAAAAAACGAAAGAATTAAATCATTTGGAAAATACGTTAATTCCAAAGTCAGCACAACACCAGCTAATAATCGACTATTGAAGCCGGATACCCAGAAAACGATAGTCAGGTTGCCCAATGTTTAGCTGATTATTTTAGTTCAGTATATCGCACAGAAGATTTATCTTCAATCGCGGTCATCACTCAACGTACTACCTCTGCATTGTTTTCAGTTGAGTTTACTGTGTTTTCAGTAAGAAATAAATTTGTTGCTTTGAAAACTAGCGCATCACCCGGCCCCAATATGAAGCATAGAACTACTAATAGTGCCGACTAATTATCTCCTATCTTGTCCAAACTATCACAAGCTTCCTGCATAATCGGTACGTTCCTGGTCATTGGTGACATGTAACAAAGACAGCTCTATTCATGAACGACAATAAAAATGCTCTACAAAACTGTCGCGAAATTCCTTTAACATCGTCTATTTCAAAAATTATGGAGTCTTTTGTCACAGATGCTTTGATAATCCATTCTACTGATTTGTTTGATAACTCGCAGTACGGATTTATGAAAAATAGTCCGTTTGGTTATAAATTTATGTTATAAATCAGGTGATTGAGTGGACGCGGCTAATCTCGATGTATGCAAGGCATTTGATAGCGTTTCAGATGTCCGATTACCTGGAAAACTAGGCGTTTACTGTATCGGTAATTTGGTAACAGGGATAAACTGTTTTTTACTAAATCGAACTCAAGCTGTTTGGTGTTAATGGCAGTTCTTCCTGTTCGACTAACGTATGCAGTGGTGTCCCACAACGGTTTGTTTTTGGACCTATATTGTTTCTATTTTATACTAGTGATATTGATTATTGCGCCAGCTGTCGGACATTGAAATTGACGGATGACCAAAAAATCGTTAGGACAAAAACCATACGTATGTATCCTTTCTTGATTATACTGAACTTCGGCGTAATCTAAACATTGCTAACTTGTGTCTGCTGTCTGTCATGGAATTCAATACTAATTATGTCCTTGTTTGCATTTTGGTTACAACAAAATTTCCTATACATAAGTATTCCGTAAACGGTTTAGACATATATAGCAAATAAGTTATCTGAGCGTAATTTAGTTTTTATTATCACACCTCACCATAAACCGACGCTGCACGGTTGTGAAATTGTTCGAAAAGCGCGCTCGGTACATTTTAAATGCTTTAAGGAAAACAATGTCAGATCTTAATAAAGGATTATTTTCGTAGTCATACAAATATCTATTGTAGCTACAGTTAGAGTATGCTTCCTCAGTTTGGTGCCCATAGTACAACAGATGTATAACTGTTGCAAGGTTTTCATCGTAGATTTACTAATAGGTGCCTTTGTTACATAATAAGTCTTATGAAGAAAGGTTGGAATCTTTCAGCTTCAGAAGCTAGAAGCCCGTCGTATAGGTACGTTTAGAATTAATTAATCCGTGTATAAAACGTTTAATATTCTTAATGACATTATGATTGGTACATTGTTTGATAGGGTTGATGATTCTCGTCTTGGTGGGGAATCTTTCAACGTTAAACCGTCGTTTACGCCACATCTTACCCCCACACGTTCATACTTTTGATATCGGGTCGTTAATACATGTAACAACTGTCGACAACAGTCGTGTTGTCGCTACCGGTCAATATATTCAGATGGCACGTAACACAAGTGTAGGATTGTTATTAATTGCCAAACATTCGTGTTGGACGTGTGAGAATTATAAGCTATAACGTGTCACACAAGCTGATAACTACCGGCTTTGCGCCTTACTGCGATTAGCTTGATCTGTTCCCATTCAATGTGGTGTCCGCAAAAGGCGTTACATAGGTGAGACCAGGGTGTAACGGAAATCTGGTTCCGGCGAAAATCGTGTTCCAGTTGCGGTTCCGTCAAAGGGTAAAAACCATACCGGAACCGGAATTAAGGTTTAAAAATTTTGTTTGAAATTTTCCACAGTTTTTGCTTCATCTGTGATCCAAACATATGTGATATATATATTATACAATGATCAATCTCCAATACAACCAAGCAAAAGAAAAGATTAACTAAGCAATTTGCCGTGTGAAACGTAAGTATGGCACATAATTTCAGTAGGAATTTTTCATAATAACCTGCAGGAGTTTGTTAACAAATCAAAACCAAGTCGATGCTTGTAGCAGCTATTTTACACATTCAGAAATCTGCGGGGTACGTTCGAATTAAATCGGCCCAACTCGGTAACAGAGTATGGCTTACGCAGAAGTACTTAGGGTATGCTTGGCTACCATAAATTGCGCGTGTAAACTTGGTAAATCAGTCTAAATTGAAGTAAACTAACGTTATCTGCAACGTAGCTAGAAACTGCTTTCTTGGCAACGTACTGTATTTATTGAAACTGTGCGAGCAGCATCACAGGTTGTCTCATTTATAGCATTCTGATTACAAAGTTATCATCATTATCATCTAACTGACGGGCACTGTTTGTCCAAGCCTAAACAGTGTCTCTGACCACTGATCAGAAAATTACCTTCTAATTATTATTTTCTCTTAGCATCTTATAAACCAATAATTTCAACTTTCATGCAGAAGAACATGTAACAAACGTATATGTAGTAAAGGGAGGCGACTGGAGACAGAGCGAGCAAATATGTGTATTCTACGATCCAAGATTTGTAAGCACATTCAATTTGACAAAGTATACGCAATGGCGTATAGTAGAAGGCATTTCTTGCTCTGGGTGTCCAAAAACCGGCATATTGATCGATAAATAAACTTTATTAGCTTAATCAGCCTCTTTAAAGTTTCAGAAAGGCAATAATGCCATCGCAATACATTAAGTTTAATGTAAAAGTTATTTTTAATGTATTTTAAGTCTACTATACCTTCATTTCTTCCTTCATCTGTTTTACTATATATAAATTTCGAAGACCAGGTTCCGGTTCCGGTTTAAATGGACGGTTCCGATTATTCCCTGGGTGAGACATAAAACGATTATTTAGCACACAGCGAAAAGTCCATGTTTAATACACATTTTTATAAGAAATTACAAAGCCTATCGGCGAATCTCTCCAGCTATTTTATTAGTTGACTCTGTATACTAAAGTATGGAATTTGATTTACCAGGATAGTCGGATAAACATGCAATTTGCACTAGGTGACAACCCGGGTTATTATGCCGAAGCATTGTGTGTAGGCTGACCATGATGATTGCTCATTACGCCACCCATCATCTTATCCGCCTAAACCAAAGTCTAGTACCTGTTTAACGCATAGGTACTGCGAAGCAATTGTGGCTGAGTCCCTTGCCCAAGAAGATTAGCGCGACCAGTGGATTCGAACTCCTGTCTTCACGATTATGAAGCAGGCGCTCTAACCACTCGGCCACGCTACCACCTATTTACCAGGGCTCCACTTATTTTCATTAAATTAATGTAGGTCCAGTGCACTAAAACACAGTTCTCAAATGGACTGCAACGAATAAGTTACTTTGTTTGACGTGCACCTTCAGGTGTTTGCGAGATATATGCGAAAATTAATTCATCCCATTTAAGACAAGAACTCGGCCAATAGTGTGGAGGTGTCGTGCCGCGTGCTTAACTCTTGTACAGTGGATACCCGTGGCTATCGAAGTAAGAGTTGGTCACCGAAGATGTGGGTTAGTTCCCAAGAAGCAGAGTTCAGCTAAATTCACCAGCGTATAGTATTTTAGCACGCGGGTGGTCCCGCCTATGCGACCATATAGTCTATGGTTTGATGGCCCGTTGAAATAAACATAGAATTGTTCGCCGTGTTATACAATTATTACAAGTAACTTCTCGCAAAGTTTATAGTTTGCCGGCGGACTTACAATAAACTAAATAATTTCAATAGACACAAATTGCGACAGCGCTCTGCTCGAAAAACAAAGATTCGTGCCGGCAAAATATAAATAATCAGTGGCCTTCCGTTAACATACACGCATACATGCAGATAATAGTTTTGACCCGCCACTGGATAAATAACGTCAACATTAATGCTTTCCAACTGAATAATAAGATCATAACAAGAAATCACGTTACGACATTGAATGCTAAGTACCGACTCATCAATTTATCCGGTGAAGTATAATGTCTATTTATCCGGTCCATCTGAAGTATAATGTCGTATAAAACTATGGGGCGTTATAGAATCAACAAGCAGTCGTCCTGTACGAAAACAGAACTGGACTGACCCACTAATACAGCAACACGAATTGAACTTTCATCAGTTCAAACTAACACGCAAATTAGCTTTTTGATAAAACAACGAGATTGAAATTTATTATAATTGTAATAATAACTTTGCTGTAACCATGACTTTAGAGATCAATAAAACTAGAATTTGCCTATAGATCGATAGCAATCAATGAGATCAAGTATACATACTATAATATGAATAGCAAAATCAATATTTCACGACGACGTCCCTATACTGCAGTAAATCTGTATGTGAGGAAATAACTCTGCTGAAAACGATCAATATGCAAGTAATTTGAAAATCAGAACACACGGTAACTGAATAGAGACTAAAAATAAAATTTAAAATAAAAATTATGCATATTACGTGATCACACCACCTTGGGAAAACAAACAACAAAATAAGCACATGAAAAAAACACAGTGTTATAGGTTTTGATTTTAAAAGGAGTGGAGCATGGAGGGTGATTTTTATGACGGCTATGGGAATTAAATTGGGTACGGCATTCGCCACCGAAGATTGCGTGGTTCGAGGTGTGGCCAGTGGAATGCCGGTGAGAAACGAAGTAGTCCGCGCTCTTTTGCTTGTAAATCTTTATAGCGAGGCAGCGTGACTATATTTGATGTTACAGCGTGACTACTTCTAAGCACTTTTAATCTAAGGACTTGAACACTAAAAGCGTATTTAAAAACGTTTATTCGTAAGACATTTAAAAAACGAGGCACGCTCATCCCAGACGATTTGTAGCACACTTCTTTTCAAGTTGTGCCTAATTATGCCCACCGGTAATTTCTGTTTCTCGTCCTGAGTTATTCCAATAAACACTCCTGACTACTGGCCCTTCTCCTTTCTTTTATTAGTGTTAAGAGTTAAATTATCCGCTGGTTGAATACGCCTCTTGTGAGGTTGGTACCATTACACCCCAGCGGAATGCATACTGCAAGATTATTTAGCTGCCTTAATATTTACCTTAGATTTACGCTAATAAGTTCCTTAATGATCCTCTCTCTGCAATGAGAACTGCTTTTCAGATTGTGACTGATATAAACACCAAGGTCTCTGCTTTGCTTAACGAGTGGTAAAAGTTCGTCACATAAAATGTAATTTGCCGACAGGAGGGTGGGAGGGAGTAAAATCCCCTCTGGGAATCCGGACCACCGCCTCCGCGGAGTGAGGTGAATTTGTAGGCGAAAATTTGACGCTATGCCGAAAAACGTCCTCACTACCGTACCGACCCCCCCCCCAGAAAAATTTTTACCGGCTACCGGGGGTCACGCCTCGTGAAGGGGGGTTCTACCCCACTGACATGTATGCATTGTCGGTATGTATGCAAATATACCCATAACCAATCTATGTTTACTTACTATTCTTCAAGATTATGTAAAAATAAACTTAACAATTTGCCATATAGTATCATGCATTAAAACAAGTATATATAATGAACTAAATACAATACGTACAATACGTTTTAGTTTATTAGTTTAATAAACTGTACGTTGTCAGCTAAATTTTACTGTTTCAGGAAGGTGATGAATTTGTGCTGTCCTAGTTAATAGCAAGCATTATATCTTCAGCTAAAGCTCAAGATTGTTTATCTGTTCTACTAATTCGGTATATACCGAAAATATTTTTTCTGAAACACTAGCCACGGACCGGCGCCTAAATTTTACCTCCGGGGCTTCGACGTTGCCCCGGCCCGAGGCGAAATTTGTTGCCCAGGCCCGGGGCTAAGCCGCGGTACATCCCTAATATATTCACACCCTAGTTGAAACTTTGTCTATATCGATCCTTCGTTATCAGGAGAGGGGATTTCAAGACCCGATTATCTTAATTCGCGCTCCTTACTCGCCTTGGGTTTCTCACGAAATTAACCCCCGTATTATATGTACTCACCCCGGATATCCTCACTCGACAAAGGACCGATATTGAATTATTTATACACTATTATATTATATACTACGATATGACCTTACGGCTTAATTCTTTTAAGCCACACCTAAGTTTTTATGAAGAAATAATATTACAATCTTATATAATATTTTGTTAGTAATATATATACTTAGCTGTTATATGATTTTAGTTTGCACGTACACCACTCCTATCAATTCAAGGTACACACAGTTAATTCTTTAAACCTTATAACAGATAAAGCTTATAACAACCTTTAAAACTTTAGATCAGCCGTTTCTAAACTCAAGCCGTTACGCAATTCTTTGCGTATTCCATAAACCAAGAAATCCGTAGAGCATGAGCAAAACCGTACTACCACGCAGTTCTTTGTGTGTCAAACATTAAGTAAAACAAAAACAAAAGAAATACAATATGAAGCCGTTGACGATAGCACAATTTAAAGCGCGCCTAATTCGACGTCGTCAAAATAAGACTGACTCAACTAAACAAAAATAAAGTTAAAATTGAACTTTGGGCCAACTGGGACGGAATTGCGTCAATCACGTGACCGCATATTCGTGTCTTGGAGTGCTGACAATCCCCCACTGGTTGTGTCCCACTAGCTAGGTCCTTCCCAAAATTTAAGTAATTCAAAAATAAAAGAAAAATTTAATTTTGGTGATTTTGGACGGCATTGGTTCCAAAGCCCCCTAGATAGCGGGAGAACCCCCGACACACAAGAACACATGTTGGGTGAAACATATAATGTATGAAAATGTGTATAACAATAGTATGTTGTGTGTATAAGCGGCAGTTATTATGTATGTATATTATAATTAATAAAGCGCCTCCTCTGTGAATAATTGTCCTAGCTAATTTACCAATCAAGATACAGGATCACGCCCTACTCCGTGCAAACTGTGACAACGTGTATCGGAAACCCGAGTATAGACGTTTCCTTTAGCATAGATATACTATGGAACCCGAGTATACGTCTTCCTTTCTGACCAGAACGCACAATGCACAACGCAATTCTTTTCGTTTCGTAGCTTGAAATAAAATACAACTAAAAAGCCGCAAAACCTTATCCAGAACACACATCGATATTTAGATTTATAGTTAACATCAAGCTAGAACTATCCGAACATCCTTGCCGCTAACATATCAATACACTGAAGCTCGAGCATTAGCTAGGTCTTCACAGTGAACATAAAAAAAACAATAATCAATGCCGTAAAATATATTACGAAGCTCACAACTCCTAAATGTTTACAGAATCCACGACATTATCTACAAGATTCTACAAGCCGAAAACGGCTTCCCCACCGCACTCAACATCGACAAGATCTTGCCTGTTAAGCACATTGTCAATGAGTGCTTGCAGGTGAGTAAATACGTCCGCTTGCTCGATGACAAATCTCAACTGAACTAAAATGAAAACCTTTCTTAACTATAGGTAAGCTAAGCTTAAGAACTAAAGCAAAATTATGCAAATTAGGTTAGCTTAAGATAAAATTTTAAGAACTAAAGCGTAGGATGAACATTTTAGGGACCGTCAAAAAATAAAACAGTAAAAACCCAATTTTAAGGGTTTGGACCCCAGCTAGCCTTGGAAACCCCCAACATCCCCGGTTGCCGGAATAGCACGCACCACTGATGCCATTCTTTTGTCCCGCTTTTGTAACCATGTCCAATTTCTGTTTCCTTCATTTACCTTTCACCCCCTCGGTGGAGATCGCGTCTACCACTGACGCTTCCGTTTCCCGATTTCTATTCTTCTATTAACCAGCCCCTAGTTTCCTTCCCAATTTATTTCATTCAATTCCAACCCGTTTTTATATTTTTCTTTCGTAAACATTCCCGATTTACTCGTCTTTCTTTATGACCTGATTTTTCGGAGTTGCAGTCTCCCCCTCCCCCCAAAATAAAACATAATTGCCTGCAAGAAATATATGACTAGACAATACATGACGGTGTCGACGTCGTTTTGATAATGAGGATACCGGCTTTATTAAACAGGTTCTTTTGGCTGTCGTAATATCGCGTCGGTTGCATCGATCGTCGTCAATTTATTTTGGTCGTTACTAATACGTCCCGTACTTTCGATTCATCTCGTTGTACCGATTGTTCTTTTTGGGATCGGTTTGTCATAATCGGTTCGTTTTGTTTTGATTTGCGCACCGATTTCTTTGTAACCTGTATCCGTTCATCGGCTGTTTAGTCCATTGCTCTGTTTTGGTTTTTATCCTATTGATAATTTTCGGTTAGCATGAGTTCCGAGAGTCTCAGTGCCTCCGGATGGTTGACAACTGATCATCCCTTCCCTCAATTTGTGCCTTCCTGATAAATTAAGGTTCGGCGAGGGAGCAGACGCCCGGATGGTTCGTCACCCCTCCACCTCATCGTATTATTGTAGCTGATCGATTGTGGGGAATCTTCTGTGTGGATTTTGCGCATCAATCGATTGTTCTTGTGCACCATGGATTCCCCGTACGATTTCTTTTTTCTTATTCCCGATGAACCAGTGAATTCTTCTTTTCGCAGTTCTATATTCTTCCGTAATCGGCTTTCTAATGTGGGTTCTTCCTTTGATATACCCGAAAGCTTTTCCGTTATTGAGCCACGTTTCGGTATCTTGGAAGATTCTTTTTAACTTGCCCACCGTCTTTAAGATTTCAAGTTGATTCGGTGCTATTCTTGATACCACGGACTGAATATGTTCATCCATTATATCGGCATAATCCAGTTGTATTGCGATTACTTCTGATAAGTTCTGTACTTGGTGGAACTTCTCGTTCATTATTTCTGTAATCCCTTGTTGAATACCTTTGATGTACTGTTGGACTACTTGCCGATATTCTTTGTTCGTTATCTTCAGTGTTCGGTATTTTGTTCGGATTTTTGCTTCTTGGTCCAGTAGCGCCGCTAACATTTGTACCATTATTTCTTCTTCGGTACCTTCTTCTCGTCTCAATATCTCTATCCATTTGGCTTTGGTGTCATCTGTCGCTCTTTCGATTACTACCTCTGGAATGATTTCCGTTTGTACCGTGATGATTTGTGTTTCGAAGTAACAGACTTCGCTCCACAACTGGTCTTCTCGATACTTCCTCTTCTGGATATTTGTTCGGAATGTCGTGTGTTACCTGTGGGAATTCTGTACCAATCGCTATGTCTCGACGTTCCGTTCTTTGAGTGGACGGCGCTTGTTCCGTCTATTCATTTCGACTTTGTCCCAATCTTCATTGCAGTTCTTCGATTGTTTCCTGCAATTCTTTATATTTTTGTTTTTCATCGACACTCGATTTTGTATTTCGCTTAATTGGGTGTGGATTCCCTCTATTACATCTCGTGCCATTGTCACTTCTTCGCGGGCCTCTTGTAATTGCCTTTGAACATTGCTCTTTGCTTGCTCTTGGGCTTCCTAACGTTGTCGTGACAAGGTGAGTAACTCCGGCGTTCTTTTATTCGATCGTCATCACTTGTAGGGCTTGGTTTTTCTTTGATCTCTTCACTCATCTTGTTAATCTGATATTGATTTTGATTAAACGCTTCCGACCATTCCCGATTTGTGACATATTTTTCTTGGATTTCTTTTTGTAATTCTTGTATTCGTGCGAGCAATTGTTCTATGAGTTGGTGGAGTTGTGGTGTTTGTTTTTCGGATCCATTGCTTCCATCTGCTTTTGTTATAGTTGTGCAATTTCTTGGTCCATCTTTTCCAATTCTTGTTTCCGCAATTTCCATTGCTCTTTGAACGTTCTGGCTTCTTTGGTATGGGCCTTCTGTACTTTTTTAATTTTTTCTCGTGTTCGGTGCTATACTTCTCTGCAATATTCTTTCGCTCGTTTCGGTGGCCTTGTTTGTTTCATCGATCTTTTCATGGATTACGCTTCTGATGTCGGCAAACACTATATCTTTTGGTACGAACGATACTTTTTCATACATGACGAACTTCTTTTCAGGATCTATTAGTGCTTCTACAACTTTCTCGTCAATTGTTATTAATTCGAGACTTTGTATCGCTTGTCCCAATTCGATCGATGTTATACTTGCTTGACTACGGTGGTGTCGTCGTCCTAATTCTGAATTTCCAGTACTGGTTCCTTCTTCTTCCGAGATTGGTGTTGATGTCGATATTCCACGCGTACTAACCGTTAAACGTTCGCTTGAGGACCATTGTCTTGGTGTACCAATTGGTGGTATCATCCATGTCTCGCACGTTGTAGTTATCGCTTTCTTTAGCGCTTCATGTTCAGCTCTTGTTGTTAGTGCTGTTTCCACCGATCTTTTATCGCTTTCATCACCGCTTTGTTTTTGCAATGGTTTCGATCCATCTTTGACTCGGAGGATCGTTGCTTCTTACGACTAGTTCTTTTAAACTTCCTACTTGTTGAATTGGTTTCGGTATTTCCATTGATTGTTGTGGTGAAGTTTATTCATACCGTATTGGAATTGCTCCTTTACTACGATCTACTGGTTGTTTTGGAGGTGGCATTTCCTGACGTTGTTGTTCTTCCTGTTCGTCCCACATTCTATTTCGAATTGCTCGTTCAAGTGGTCGCCACAATGCCCGATCTGTTTGCTCTTGTCGACGGTGTGTCCATCCTACTTTTAGTTCTCTGACGGTATGTGAATCCTACATTTAGTTCTCTTCTGCATTCATCCATTTGACGATTTTTACATCAACTCCGTACTTTGCTGCTTTTTTCGCATTTTTTAGTAATCGGCTTTGTCTTTCGCAGCCATGGTGCACGTCTTACACATGGTGCCGATTCGACTTCTTTCGAACTTCCCTGTGTTGGATTTCTTCCATATTGATACCATCGTCTGGCCTGTCCACAGACATCCGAAAAGTGGGGGGGAACTTCGGGGGGCCCCATGTTCATTCTCGGGGGAAATTTCAAAGTGTGTGGATAAATTTTACTTAAAAATACAAAGTATTTCCATATTTTCATGCATTTTTACTACTGTGAACGTACTTTCAAGCTAAAAAACAATATTTTAGCATTATAAATAGTGGTAATTAATGTTTAGAAAACAATTTGCAAACAAAGAACATATATTTTCAGACAAAAAATTTTTGGAATTAGTTGAACATGGGGGTTTCGGCCCAGTGGGGGGGACGGACATGGGGGAAAATCTCACGAACATGTGGGGGATTTGGAAAGTGGGGTCCCCCCACCCCCCTAGTGTGGACAGGCCAGATCGTCGCTCTCAGTACCGATTGTCCATATCCATATCGCCCCTCGTTAATGGATACGAATATTGTGATTCGTATTCCGATCCTCTGCTTCTACACGATGAGCCTCGCGATTCCGGTCGACTTGATTGGCGTCTTCGTTCCGCAGACTTCTCTTCTCAACCCTCAGACGGTTCTGAGTATTTACGTCTGCTTTCTGTAGACTCTAGTATTGAAGATCTCGATCGGCCTTGTTTCGCTCCTCTTGGTTCTTTCGGAGATTTTGATCTTCTTTTTGCAGCTTTTTTTTGTTTGATTTTGGTTCTTGTTCCTTTTCTGATTCCTGTTCTTTCTTTTGTTCTTCTTTTCCGTTATTCGTTGGACCGTTTCATAATTTCCCGCTATTGGTCCTTCACGTCGTTCTTTTATCTTCTGTATCCATTCTGCTAGCCGTTCATTATCCTCTTGACACAACGTATCCCAGGAATGGAATTTCTTCTTTCAAGAATTCGTACTTTGATCTTTTTGCCTTGAAGTTGGCTTAGCGAAGACGCTGTAGTATCTGGCTGATGTCATACAGGTGGTCCTAATATGACGTTGAGAATATTATAATGTCATCGAGGTAGCATAAGCATGACCCCATCAGGATGCCAGCTAGGGCCAGCTGCATCATTCTTTGGAATGTTGCGGGGGCGTTTGTCAATCCAAACCGAATGACGTTGAATTCGAATACACCGCCGTGACAGATGAACGCGGTCTTTTCTTTATCCTGTTCGTTCAGCGGGACTTGAAGTATCCCGACTTGAGATCGAAGGTTGAAAAATACTTTGATCCGCGTAACGCGTGCAACATTTCATTGATTCGTCAACCGCTGTTTTCATGACCGTTTCTTTGACCTTCTGTACCAATGGTTGATCATCAAATATCTCCATCTCAACTGTGTTTAGGTTGCACACCGGTATCATGATGTTGCCTTTTTCGAATTTGGCGATACTGTTCGGTATTGCCAATCCGTTGTTGGTCTTCATCAGAGGTTCCACCACTACCGTGTCACCTTCTTTTGTTCCTTCCGAGATCTTCATTTCGATGAACTTCGCTGACCATGGTGGGATCACTTGTCTATACCAACACTTGCAGATTTCGATGTGACGGTCATCTTCTAGACTAATCGATCCTATTTCGTTGGTCCTCCAATAGTAAGGTATCGGTTGACCGTTCATCTTGATTCGTAAGTGTTGGTAATCGATCATAAATTCGAACGCTGCCATAAAATCGTGTCCATATATCGCGACTTTCGGGAAGTTCTTGATTACGATGAACCGGATCTTCCGTACTTTCTTTTCAAGGTGGACTTGTACTAAGAAGTATCCTACTGCTCTTTGTGTTAGATCCCCATTGGATCCAACTCCACACAGTGCGGTTTCTTTGAATGGTAAATGCTTGAAATGTTTTTCGTATTGCTCTTCACTGATGATTGTTATTTGTGATCCAGTAAAAATTAGACATCGAAGTTTCTTAGTTCCTTCCAGGTACGCGCTGATGTAGTATCTTGACAATACTGTTGGATCTCTTCACGATTCACGTTCTTTTGATTGATCTATTTGGTTCACTTCTACGAACGTTTCTTTCTTTTCATCCGCGGATATACCTTCGGTCTTCTGGAATTCTTTTTGAGTATTTTCTTTTCTTTCGAACCCGCTCGATTTAGATGGTCGGTTGTTCATCGCATTGGTTGATTCGGTCGACTTGGTAGTATTCGATATCGATTTTGGTTCTGTTGTTGACTTTCCGTTCGGGTTTCTCTTGTACTTTGTCCCGCGTTTTTAGTGCATATCGCTCCTTTCTATGCCCAATCTTCTACATTTGTTACACCTTGGTGGCGTTTGATTCATCACCGTTTGTCGATTCTGTTGCTGTTGGTTTGCTACCGGTGTTGGCATTCTTTGTTGTTGTTGTTGCCAATTCATTTGCGGTTGAACTAGTTGTTCTTGTAGTACATGCATCGGTTGCATTACCGGTTGTTGCATTCCCATTTGTCCATAGTATGGTTGCATTGATTGTTGGTAATTCACACCGGTTTGCACTGGTATTATCGGTATCGGTGTTGCCCATGATTGCATGGCTTGTTGTTGTTGTGGTTGCATCGGTTGATTATTCCAACTCTGCAGTCGCCATTGCGTTTGCGGTTTTTGTATTCTGGGTGGCCTTATCCATTGACCATTACTTGGTCTCGTTTGATTGACGTTCGGATAATTCGGTCGGTTAGATTGAATCTTCCGGTATCTTGGTCGTTGCTTGCACTTTCCAATCCTTGTGTCATTTGTTAGTCGAGGTTCTCCACCGCTTCGCCTTTCTCCGTCAATGTTACGAAGGTTTCTTCTTTTGTCACACAATCGGTTTCGGGGTTCGTTCTTTAACCCGGTGATCAACGCGACTTGAGGACTTCTTCAACGATTGCTTCGGGTTGCCTTTCGCGGTCAGATATCGTGCTGCATAGACCCGTAGTCCATCCACAAAGTTTTTGACCGTGCTCGTTTGCCGTAGACTTTGCAACTTGATCATCTGATTCGTCAACTCGATTTCTTTGAACTTCTTGACCAATTCGTTATAGTTTCTGAGTTCTTTAACTTTCTCGAGCGTCAATACTTCCAAGTATTCTTCCGCCTTTCCGCACATCTTCGCCTTCAGGACCCACAACTTCTCTTGTTCATCGTCTATTCCGTCTTGAACCAAAGCTTTTTCGGGTTCTTTCCGAAACTTCTCTCGCCCTTGTACGGTTGTAGATTTTGAACTTCATTCTCCATCTTCACCGTGATTGTTTGACCGATTGTTTGTTGCGTTGTATTCGGAACTTGTGGCGGTATTTTAGTTGCCACCTTGATCAACGCTTCAATCATTCTCGTCATCGGGTCGTTGTTTTGTTGTACTTCTTGTACTTGATTCATAACTTGACTCGTTGTTGTTATCGCTTGTTGTGGTTGATGATATTGGCACACGAAATGTGTTGCTGTTGCCAACGGTACTCCGGCATTAATCATCGAATTGCTTCCCACGATTGGGATTTGGTTATATTGTGGTACCATGGGCGTTGTATCGCATTTGGTTAGTGCCGATTCGATATTGATTTACACCAAATTCGTTACAATTTGCGTCGTATTGCTCCGAATTTACGTTGAGTTGCAATGAGATTGCACCTAATTGACCATGATTTATGTCGGTTTGAGCATCGTTTGTGTTGAATCGGCTTTGACTTTTTTGCACCGGTTTGATCGTAGTTTGTATCGGCTTGATTATTGTCGTTTCTACTCGGTTGTTGTTGCTCGTATATTTCGATTGTGCTTCTTTTTGCACTGGTTTCTTGATCGTTGACTGTCATTATTGTCGGTTGTACTTGCTCCGATTCTTTCTCGCTGTTCGACACCGTTTTTATTTGATCTTGATCGAAAAATCTTCGAATTTCACTTCCTTCATCTTCATCGGCGCTTTGCGATTCTTTCCTTGGTTGTGCTGGTGGAATCTATTGTTCGTCTTGGTCGTAGCTTTGGCATAATTGTTACAACTCTTTGGTCAGAGTTGCATGTTTCTTTATGAATTGTAACTGATTTTTTTGTTGTTGGAGTTTTCGTATCGCTTGTCGCATTTCTTTTTCGCGGTATTCCGTTGTTACGAATAGTCGGTCGTCGCTTATTTCTTCTTGAAACGTCTCGGTGTACGTTTGTTGTAGACTTCTTTTGTCTTGCAATTGTTCTTGTACTTTTGGTTCCGGCGTTCTTGATTCGAGTTCTCGAATGATATCTTCGAGTTTTTTGTCATGTTCGGATCTGTCGTCGTTTCCTGTAGTTTTCCGTTTGATGATTCTTCCATCCCGACGTTCTTGGGTTTCGTCGTCGATTCTTTGTCGATTGTCGTACTTGGTAGCGTTCTCTGAAGTGGCATTTTAATATTTAGAATTTATACAGGTTTACGTAAAACGTCCTGTTTATGTGGACTACTAATTCCTACTACGATATAAATAATTCTTATTTTGGCTTCTGCCTTATTTAGGGTCAATATGGATCGCTTTTTGGGTTTTCGAAAAATACTGACCAGTTATATATATTTTATTTTTAGACTGTACCACTTTTACACAGCATCGTGGTCAGCATGTTATTTGTTGTTTTCTTGGGAGTAGTGGTTGGTAGGGGATTTTTCCTTATATCGCTATTGATATTTAAAGGGCGACGGGATTCGTCACAGAGAGACTGTGCGGTTCGAGGTGTGGCCAGTAGAATGCCGGTGGAACGTGAATATGGCGTGCGTCCTTCTTTGCGGGATCAGTAATTATGCCTTATATTTCGCGTTGCGGTGTGTACCTTGCTCGGCTCGATAACTCTGGTTCAGATACTCGAACACCAAACGCGTAGTTAATGATGTTTATTACAGAACCAGATAAAACGTTAAGGCGCTATATTGAGCTACTATCAGCGTTGCTGTGACACAATATTTGGGTATTGAGTAACTAGAGTCCTTGCTGTTAGCCTTTATTTCTCACTATCCTCACGCCAATACGCTCACTGATCACTGAATTTTGATAACGGCTCGTTCACACCTGTTAGATTCTTGCACTCTTCGGCCACTAAGCAAACTAGGCGGGTACCTAAGGCTACTAACGTTAATGTTAGATTACATGCTATTTTATTTCAGCTATCGTGAGGTTCGTACGACCGCCTCCGGAGGGCTGACGACGCACGTTTATATGATTACCTGTCCTAGGTTCCTAAAGTTACGCTAGTACGATCCTTATTTAGATGGTTACGCTTTGAGTGACAACCGGTTACTTTTAGGTTAGCTATTACGTTACTAAAGCTCTTGAGTTCATACACCCGACCACTGGACGAATGGACGAATGCAGGGTTAATTGATTACCTTACCCTGAGCCTTAGAATTACGCTAATAAGTGCAGGCTATATTATGTTTGTAGTCACCCCCGGTAGGCTGGTAGGCTACTTATGACGCACTAGACAGTAGCGGTCGACTACCGAATAGTTGAAGCTTACTTAATGTATGCCCCCGGAAGGCTGGCTATACTGGTATTTGGTTAGGAGATACTCGAAATTTTGGTTGTTCGAACCAACCCCTTACCCGCCCGGTCTTCTCAAGACTAATACTACTTGCTTCGTCGACCCCGGATGGTTGCCAAATTCCACAAGTAACACTACTAATTTGTTCGAGACCCAACTGTACCATCACTCTGGTTACCACTCACTCAACACTTGAGGCCGAAATTTTTACGTATTACTAGAACTAATAAAGCTAGTGCGGTGCCACTCTTAATACATAGCTATAGACCCTAGGATTTTAAATTCTTTAAGATAATTAATAAGATTCTAAGATATCTATGTGTGACGTATTCTACCTAAGCGCATTCTCTGTGAATAATTGTCCTAGCACGGCTATTTACCAATCAAGATACAGGATCATTCCCTACTCCGTGCAAACTGTGACAACGTGTATTGGAAACCCGAGTATAGGCGTTTTCTTTAGCTTAGAATTACTACAGAAACCGAGCTGGCCTCTCCATTCGCAAAAATTTTGCGGGGGGCCTCTGCCTGGGGGCCCCCGGCTGCCCCCGGCACTCCGTTAGGGCCCCCCGGCAAGGTCCAGGGTTCTGCCGGGGGGAGCCAAAAATAACAATTTTCGTGGTTTCACACTAAAAATGGTTTTTAATTTTTAGGTAGATTTCAAGCATTTAATTTGCCCGGCAGCCTGGTCTATAAACGTTGTATTTGTTCTCTGTTTCAGATATTTCAGAAATAAAAGAAGGAAATTTAAAGAATTTTTAGTTGAAATATGGCATTTTTCCAAAATTTTGAACTTACTGGGTGGTGATTTTTCCGGGGGGCGACCGAAATTTTTGCCGGGGGCAGCCAAAAAAGTGCGGCGCCTTCCGGGGGCATCTCGGTTTTGCCGGGGGGCGCCCAAAAGTGCCGGGGCCCACTTTGGAGAGGCCAGCCGAGTATGGGTCTTCCTTTCTAAATGTAGATGCTCTCCAAATAGTTCACGTTCTCACAAGACAACTATGTACAACGCAATTCTTTGCGTTTCGTAGCTTCAACCAAAATACAGCTAAGAAGCCGTAAAACCTGAACCAGAACACACATCGATATTTAGATATTAAGTTAACACCAAACTAAAACTATACGAACATCCTTGCCGCTAACATATCAATACAGTGACGCTGGAGCATTAGCTAAGTCATCACAGTGAACATAAAAATAACAATAATCAATGCTGTAAAATAATCATGAAACTCACAACTCGTAAATATGTCCGCTTGCTCGATGACAAAAACTCAACAGAACTATAATTAAAACTTATCTTAACTATAAATTAGCTAAGCTTAAGTTCTAAAGCAAAATTACGCAAATTAGGTTACCTTAAGATAAAATTTTTAGAGCTAAAGCTTAGAATGAACATTTTAGGACCGTTAAATATATAAAACAGTGAAAAACCCAATTTTAAGGCTTTGGACCCTACCTAGCCTATGAAACGCTCAACACTTAGGAGAATAGTTTAGATTATAGGACAAAGTTACGAAAAAACACCGGCTAGCTATCTGATCCATATTGAAACCTAGTATCTGCGAATCCCAAATACGATGCATAACAAACCTGCAAATAACACACATACTATGACATAATTAATAGCTTATAAACCATTAAATGACGATTGGTATCAAATAACGCAGCGTGCGTTATTTAGCGTTGTATTAATTGTGTTTTGCCATATGATGTACGTCCTCACCGGCGTTGTTATTCGACCGATTTACGAAATAGGTTGAAAGCCGAGCAGCAGCGCCGAGACAAAGAATTAGTTTACGTACGTTGAAGTCAGTGTGCAACCGGGGTTCGACGTGTGGTGCGGGCGTGTGTTTGTCAAGAACTAAAGACAAAGAAATTAATTCGGTCGTAAAAAGCTTAACTGAATGAACAGAATTCTAGATATAACCAAATAACTGATGAAAATTCTTTATGCAATAGGTGTCGCAAATTAATACGCCAGCAGCGCGCAGTTAAGAGCTTTTCTTAATTTATAGGGAACTTTCCTATTTCCACAAGAATTCCGAAATAATTTCTGAAATCTTTTGGAATTTATAAAGCTGTAATTTCTCAAATTCATTTCACATCTCATTTCATTCCATTTATTTGGTTTACTTCAACAGATCGAGACATTAATGTCCTTTGATCTGGGTCACCAATACCACGTAGAAGAATAAATAATACGTAAGCTAATACAAGGTGCAATAATTTGGCTGCAGTTCGTCACAAACCACGTCGGTGTTTGGCACTTGCAAGTATAAAACGAGCATGTAAGCGGAGCCGTTGACTATTTTCAGAACTCATGAGTTCAGTGAATTTTTCAACACTTGCATAAGAAATAAAATAATCTGGAAAAATATTTCGAATCTCACCATAAGCAGGACAACGCAATATAAAATGATATTCGTCCTTAATCTCATTCGTGTTACAAAAAGCCGAGAACCGTTGATGCCTGGGTATTACTGGAAGGTTATGCCTCCCTCTTTCTATTTGTAGACCATGTGAAATTAGCCTAAATACGAGATAAGGCTACTCTTTCTGACTTCTTGACTGTTGCTAAATATGTTTCAAGCATGAAGTTTGATTTGTATAGTCTGTAATGAGAAACTTAAGATAGGAAGTGTCCAGCGTGGTACACGTTTGTCCCATAGTCACTCGTGACCGTAGCCAATAATCTTGTAGTATTATCGGTGATACTTACCGGACAACACTAAAGTGTCACAGTAGACACTCTGGTTGCTCCAGCATTGTCAAGCGTGACTATGTGGAAATTTAAAATTAATATTAATTTAAATACATTTAAATACCGGCTAAGAACATGAAAACAATGATGAACCAATATTATCAAGCGTAATCACAGAGGAGAGGAGCAAGGGCTGAATCATATTTTTACAATTCAATATAAAATTCTAAAAAATTTAACTGTCTTCAATGAGCAACAAGTTTGCCCATTTTTCTTATCAGTATATATTTATTAATAGAGTTAAAAACAGCCTATACCGATAGTCATATATATTCAACTTTATCCTCAAAACACACTGCAATCTCGCAACCTTCAATAATAATAATTATGATAGTCGTGTATACCCGCAACAGACTGTGGAAAAACAAGCTGAATACAAGGTATCATGGGCATTTTAAGTATCAAGAATGTTTACTGTTTCCCAACGCGGCTGCTGTCGAAATATTGATTTAAACCTACTGTACGGTATCACATAGAATAGAGCGCGTCGTGTTCAAATTTCATATTGAGACTCTCCTGTGATCATACCCGACCCCACGTGAAAAACACAGCTAAACTCAAACCGCCCTGAAACACGTCCTGACGGTGCTCTTTAATGAAAAATGATAAATACCATTCAACATAGCAATCTCAAAATTTCAAATTTTTTTTGTTTTTATATTAGCAGTTATATTTTTTGACGCCAATTCAAATTTTTGTTTTATTGTGTCGGTTATAAGTTTTTTGCCAGCTTAATATATTTATTATAAATCTTTCACTTGTATAAAAATAATTTGTCTGCAACATATAAAACTAATGCAGTGGGCCGCGGGCGAAAATGTTGCTACCATTCAGACAGTCGTCTGAAATAAAGGTTTTATTGCACGAAACACAACCGCTGCACACGCGGCGTAAGTTTTTTATTTTTGTTCAGAGCATTTTTCGGATATTCTGAAACCGACAACGCCCTAGTCCGATGAAAGGAAAAGAATATAGAAATTTAATTGCACCACGATATACAGCTTTATCATTAGCCTTTAACGCAAATCTTTTATATCTTAACCCTCTAATGCCCACTAGGCCCAAATGGACCCAACGCTCATTGCGACTCGTTGTGTTGACTGAGATTGTCGTATATCGTACGTTTGAACGTGCGTTGTTATTCGCTCGCATAGTGAGGTTCTTTAAGGAACCGAGCAACAGCTCTCAGATAGCTCAGTGGTTTGCGTACACAAGTTTCACCAGTGCGTTTCGGCTTCGATCCCTGGCGCAGGCTTGAGTTTGTCAAACATTGCACGATACACAAATTAATTCGGGCACGAAAGGGTTAATTAAAAATTAACCTATCGCATAACTAACCCTCTAATGCCCACTAGGCCCAAATAGACCCAACACACATTGCGACTCGTTGTGTTGACTGAGTTTGTCGTATATCGTACGTTTGAACGTGCGTTGTTATTCGCTCGCATAGTGAGGTTCTTTAAGGAACCGAGCAACAGCTCTCAGATAGCTCAGTGGTTTGCGTACACAAGTTTCACCCGTGCGTTTCGGCTTCGATCCCTGGCGCAGGCTTGAGTTTGTCAAACATTGCACGATACACAAATTAATTCGGGCATGAAAGGTTTAAAATATTATTACTACAGCGTGGGTTAAGATTCCAATGCACATAGAATAGTATAATTGTGAGCGAGTGATATTAGTCAAATTTAATGTTGCGAAGCTTTTGCAATTATGCGTACGAGCTTTATTGGATGTTTTCTTGACCTACTAAAAATAGAACTTATTATTGTTATCCATATTAGTTTTACAGAACAGTAAAAATTTGTCTATTCTTTTCCTCATTGCTTTATGCTATGTTAGCTGCAACGTTTGCTGCACGCGAGCGAAATATTCATACGAGCTGCAATGCTGCGATAGAAAGCGGAAGATCATAATCAAAATGAAACACTGGCGAAGTAAAATTACAAGTATGGGTACAAGTACAGCTTGGGCTGTGTTTAATGAAACTCGCACATAGCCATGACATGAGTCATATTTCCAATATTGATGGCCAGTTATCGGGTTATACAGACCGGGTCGGATCGGATCGCACAGGGTAACAGTCTTTCGGGTAGAGTCGGGTCGGGTTGATAGTTTTCAACATAATTACGAACTGTTATTCCAATTTATTAATATCGGGCAATTATCGGGCCTGTGTTGGTCGTGTAGGTATACAGTTCCGTCCGGTAGGGTCAGATCAGGTTGATGTAAATCTAAATGTTTTATTTTCTCATAAACATTTGAAGCTTTTCGAAAGCGCTCAATCCTGCTTATGTAACCAAGTTACTATTCAAAATTCCAAATTAAAGTTACATCAGCAGGAAAGAAAGCTAAAAAAGTAGCTGTTAGATGTCAGAGTAAATTCAGCTCGTCAGAAAAACAAACGCGGAATTGCACAGTTTTTGTCGAAGTTTTATAACAATATTGTTTGTAAATAATCGTCATTCACAGAGAAATGTGTGCGCTTCCTCGATCGTCAGCATATACACATGTGTGTATGAAAACGATAAATTCGATAGTATGTAACAACCTTCGTGAGTTGTTACGCAAATCGGGTTCTAACGTAACAACATTCGTACGTTGTTACGCATAGGCGCTTGTATGTAACAACATTGCTAATGTTGTTACGTTTTATTTGTTACGCTCGAATGTTTTACACAACATCCCCCTCCAGTTTGATATTAACAGCCCCACCAGTTTGATAGTGATGCCCCCCTCCAGCTTCATGTTGGTGCCCACTCCAGTTTGATATTGGTGTCCCACTCCAGTTTGATATTGGTGTCCCTTCCAATTTGACATTGGTGCCCCCTCCAGTTTGATATTGGTGCTCCTCCAGTTTGATATTGGTGCCCCTCCAATTTGATATTTACGTCCCTCCCACGAACAACATACCAACTTAAACCGACAGATATTTGACACCTATGAATACCCCCTTCACCAGTGAACAAATTATGTTTGGCTTAGATTTTTTGGCAGGGATCGGTATGTAACTATGTTGTCTACGACATGTCGTAACAATGGAACAACAATGCAAATTTATGCGTCCTAATTGTTTTCAAAAAATAAATCGTAACAGTACCTCTCAAAATTAGTTTATAGAATGTGACGGTAAAACTGAGTGAGCGTGGTTTCATTTTTAAGTTATCATTTTGTATGACCACTTGTAACAGGCTGCGTTTGATGTATATACCATCCTAAAATCTCTGGACTCCTGAAACCCCTGAAACCTAGTCGGCATTAAACCCTTCGAAAACAACTGACAACTCATTAAGTATTTGTGCTTGTCTCTAGATAGCCATACCATCGTATGCAGCGTACTCAAAGCCTATATATACCCCATTCCTAATGCAGTGTACGCAATACATAATAAAAACTACTCAAGATAGATTGTCTTTTAGAAATCGGGTATATTTTTCATTGTTAATTAGTTGCATATACATTTAAACATCTTGTTTTAAATTGCACCTTACTCAAAATTACATCTTTTGCTCAACTACATGATAATTTGTAATCATAAAATTAGAGAAAACTTTATCGAACACATGATATCAACAAATTTCATATGTTGTGCACTTGAACTTGATAAATTTGACATAAATTTGGCACACTAGTTCCGTGCAAACAACTAATTTTATAACACATTTCCACTTTAATTTACTAACACTCCGATGTTTGCTCAGTGCTGTTAAATTCCTCAAAGCAATATAAATTTTGTTCTCTATAGGCACAACCAAATCTTATGGTATGATAAATGCATTGTTCGGTGTTTTATATATGCCAGATTTGAAATAAATTCATACATTTCATTATAGATTAATCGAATGTGTTAAAAGTGTGGGTTAACTGTGAATTTGAACTTTCAATGGATCAATGGGAAACAGGGCAATCGAAATGATTTGAGGTTGTTGACTAGTGAGGCCGCAGACACGAGCCTATGTTCCAAGTGGAACCTTGAATTTTTTCTCTGCTGATCGTCCACTGGGTCCTTTTAATGGAAGTCCAGAGTAATGTGTTAACTCATGCGTAATTTTTGTTACTTTAAGCGGAGGTCGAAACGATACAGTATATGCGCGTTTCACAAAATAATGTGCGCAAAGCGGGGCATAATTTGGTCACGCGCAATCAAGTGCGCGCAACTATTACGGGCTTTTCGGTGCGCGTAAATTTTACAGGCAAGAGATCGCCCCTAACTTTTTGACTACGCACACTTCATCGCGCGTAAATAAAAAGTTATGCCCGGTTAATCGCCCGTAACTTAGAAGTTACGCGCACCCAAGTGCCCGTAATGCAAACGTTACGCGCGACTGGGTGCCCGTAATTATTTGTGTTACGGGCGATTAAGTGCCCGTAATAAAAATTACGCGCAAATTGGTGCGAGTGATACGTAAGGTATGCCATATAGCTCGGTTAGGTTTACCCTGCTACATAAAATGTGCCATATACTGGTTACTCGCAAGCAGTTTCTGAAACAGGCTATCAATAGAGAACAAACCATGGTGCCCAGGCCATTTAATCTTATAGGGCTCAATAATATCTGCACACGCACACGTCTCGGTGGATCGACACCTCTCAGGGTATCCCCTTAGGATGACCGCCTCGCAGTGGTGGGTTTACCGTCCGCTGACATGAAGGTCCGTCAACATGTATGTATATATTTAATAAGTTATACTCACCTAGCCCTTTCAATTTTGGGAAATATATTCGGAATACAGTATATAAATCAATTATAAATGTGCATGTAGTAAATTTAGAAACATATATCGTATGATAATTTCGAATTTGATATTGAACAAATTTTCTGGAATATTGCGTTTTACTGAGGAAAATAAACGTATACCGTTTAACACCAAACATGGCCAAAAATGACAGAGGAACTAGGGTAGCGAAAAATTCGATGCGTTTAATGCATATATATGCACGATTTTATTAAATTTGCAAGTTTAGAAACATTGACCTTGATTCTTAGATTAGCAAATTTCTAGGTGCGAATAGCCTCATGTTTTCGCTATCATTCTTAGATGCCATTGAATTTGAACGAGCTTGCTTGGATTTACAATAATGGAAAATGCAAACCTGAGATTATAAATCCATATTCATGTTAGTCAACCAGTCAGGTCATGTGTTCCATGAAAGCAAAAAGATTATAACTGTATATAAAAAGTTAAAAAAGAGTAAAATGAAAAGTTTTACTTAATTTCAAAAATTCGAATTTACCATAAAAATTTTAAAACAAACATCCAATTAATGGGTTAAACGCTGCTAATGTAGAATAACACTGCCACGCTATCATAATAATTGATTACGTCAAGGTTGTATTAAAAAGGCTCTAAGATCGGAAAAAAACTGTACGATGAAACTACAGAACTCAGGATGCGGAAGACGGCATCGATTACCTTGAAAGCACCGTCATATTGACGAGAGCGTGAAGTATTCAATTTTCGTGTTTACCTCACTTTCAGTGGAAGGCAAAACCATGTTTCAGCAAAATTAACGGATGGAATAGTCTAGATATATATTCATACATACCAACGGATCTTCATGCCAGGGTGAGGGGTTGCGGCCATCTCAGGGGTAACCCCGTAGAAGGCAAAATTGTTCCAGGGAGGTCGGTGGTGAGAACCTGTTTTTTGGTCGCTGGGATTGTATCGTCCGCTATGGGTAAACATTTTTCCACGGCTGGGGGTTGGATTTTCCACGTGCTTGCACGGGATACTCGAATGGGACAATTGAAGTGCATAGTTTCAGACTTCCTAAATAATTATACTCGCAAACTGCTGTGCACAGAATTTTAGTCAAGTGCATAATTGCCCATAAACAGGCTTACGCCCACTTAAATGCGCGAAACTTTAGAAAGTTACGGGCATTTAAGTGCGCGTAAAAAAGGTTAAGCGCAGCTTCTCGCGCGTAAGTAGAAAGTTACGGACAGATGCGTGCGCGTAAATTGAAAGTTACGCGCGGTTAACTGCGCGTAGTAAAAATTTTACGCGCATTTGTGTGCGCGTAACTTTGTTATTACGCGCACAAATATGCGCGTAACAATTGTTACGGGCACCATATAGCGCGTAAACAAAATTTACGCGCAACTAGATGCGCGTAACTGTCACGCGCATTAAAGCGCGCGTAAAAATTTTGCCCCGCTTTGCGCACATTATTTTGTGAAACGCGCATTATTTCATTCCGAGACGTTAGGGATTTGCGCTTTCTCGATGGTTTGTCCACTCGGACGAGCAGGCACTACCCGTCATGGCTTGTGGGCAAGAATGTCCCAAGCACTGGCGAGTAGGACCTTCTGTTATATCTACACATGCTCCAGCGAAATAACCAGACAACACGAGTAAAACTTTATTAGTTTATGACCAAAATCCAAAATTTGTTGGGAACTCTCACTAGTTTGATAAGTTAAACCTCCACTGGTCGTAGCATCAGTGTGCTCGCGTAGACTCGATTGAACCGAGCAGGCCACGCCGTTGATAATCCGACATTAAACACTCAGGGCCTGTCGGAACCCTGTGGGGGCCACATAGGTCAATGCTCTAACACGGAGCATATCGTGATCTTAACTAGGGAAATCAACTTGAGCTTCAAATTTCTAGGGACGTTTCCATGTTTTATTTTAACACTTAATACGCTAAAATAGAACTAAACAACTTCCGATGAGTCTAAGATAGGGAATAGCGGCTAGGCTCCATGACCTGCGAGCAGGTGTCGGTGCTAGCCTCCCTGGGGGACCTCAGAAATCATGCCCGATACTAGACACGTGCGCAACCCTTCGGGCGGGGTCCGAACACACCCCGTGAAGCGCGCCTGCTGCCTGCTAAGCTGCGTAGCTTCTTGGGTCTGACCAAGAATAGGATTAAAATTTAGTATTCACGGTCCACCCTTGAGGTTACGATAGCCGGGGTCGTATGGGCATGGTGTAGGAAGTTGCGCCATGCAGCTGTGTCACCGGTTATTACATATACGCCCTTTATTTTACTGCGGTAGATGAGTGAAATGCAGACGGTACGGCTAATGCGTGTAAACTCCCCAATTCTATAGCGAAAGTAATGACAATAGTAACAAACTATAGCATGAATTGCTGCACAAAATGAAACCAAAAACAATCATAAAGCCAGAACGTTGCGGAAATATGGCCACTTTCGTATATATTGTTCCATGGGTGCATTCAAAAACCGGTGATCACCCAACCCGGGGTCATAAATAATGAAAATGACAGCACGCCATTTCCAGCTACATAGAGGATGAATTGCTTTAAAAAATGACGCCAAAATCAGCCATAGAACTCGAACGTTTGCAGAGATATTGCTGTTTTCGTATGTTTTAGTATAACAGGGCCGTTCCGGCCTGTTACGTTGGCGTGTATCCCTCGTTATCTAATCGACGACGCCGAAATGGCCTAGAAATCAAACCCACACATTTCAAAGCCGGCCGATCCAATACGTCCCTCAGGTGACCCACACTCGTAGCGCCATACTTGTACATATCCTTGAGAATAACTGTGCATTTTAACCATTTTCTTTTATTTCCTACATGTTGTCCCTTCTTTGTCTGTTATATTTTGTGCTTCTTTATGTGTGCAATCCTAACCGCTTCAAGTGTTGCTATGGTCGACCCATATTTTATGTGGGGGCACGTATTTCTATTGTTGTATTCATGTATGTATCAAGCTCAGAGATTGAGTTAAAGGCTAAGGAAAAGCAAGACTGAGTCATTTTTAAAAAATTTGTAGGCTTTCAGGGACTTCGACTGGATCGAGAATTTTGTCGCTACACGCTAAGTATATAGGATCAAAATCACGACCGCCCGGGAATCGGACGCCTATGGACCGTTCATCAAAAGGTGAACTGAAATAATGCTCAAAGTACTCTGGGAGTAAACTAAACGTAGAAATATAAAATCTACAGTGGATCACAATAGCTTAATCAAACCACTTCCGAGTGGTTACGCTAACTGAAAAATAATGAAAAGCAAAACAACAAATTCGAACAATATCTCTATCTCAAACCTGCTGTTTACCCTATTCCTACGCGAACCCTACCACATCATTTTGTGGCCGTCTCTCTTGCTGCGCGAACCGTTTAGAGCTATACTGTTGACGAATCCAGGCAAAATCGCCCACAATTATTGCGATCATCGCCTTTTAATCCCTTGCGATTTTCTTTGGACATACTATAACGGCATATCAGGTGCTGTTACATTGCTTCGGCGAGCCTACAACTAACGAGCATCATTGAACCTCATTTCATTGTTCGCTCTGGACGACACACACATAAATGTTTATTCTCTCCATTTGACATTTACAATATCCTTTGATCAGAAGCTTTATAATCGCTCTCTCTTCTTTCAGGAGTATCTGTCGTAAGGATTTCATGCATCATCATGTAGTCCGGACATCATTGGTTCCAATGAGTATGGCGTGTCTCAGTTCGCCCAGCGGTTGGGCCGCTACAAAAGTTGCCCCTTCATTTTATGCTTTTTCATATTATACACTATAGAATTCGACACATACTTTTTTCATTTTTCCTAATAGCATTTATCTGAACCGCCTTCTCGTGGCGAGTCCAACGATCTGCCCAGCCGTTAGCACGGGAGAGCCTGCTAAACCTGCTGCTCTAATACATATAAAACGCCTCAACTGGGTCAGGTCCCATTATTGCGTCTGCTCCCCTTTGTCTTTGGTATCGTTTGAACCCACTCTTCGCCGTGGTACCGCATTTAACCCCAGCCCACCGGAATTGTTTCGAAAACCCATTGTCCCAAGACCCTTCCCGTACCCCTTTCTTTTTCGCGTTCTCTAGTGGACCTTTTCGGTCGTTCTTTCGTTTGCGCTTGGTTGCCGCTTTGTTTGGTCCTTGCTATTTGTCGTGTTGCTTTGGTGTTTCTTTTCCTTCGTGACGCTTTGGTCCTTTTCTTTCGTCTCTTTTTTCTCGATCTGCCTGTCGTCTTAATCTCTTGCCCTCTGTTTTCCAACTGTTGTCTTTCTCTTTTATCTCTCTATGCTCAAGCTTAATTAAAAGTATTAACAAGTAATAATGATAATAGCATATATATCGGCCTGATATACATATGTATACATTTACACACACATCTATGCGACAAATATATACAAATAGGCATAAATTTTGGGAGATATACGGGGGAATAGGGGATACAAAAACATATAAACTTCATACAAAATTTCAGACTTTTATGAAGTTTCAGAACTGAATTAACCGAATGGTCGGTTGCGGGAAAGTGAGCAGGTTTGGAGAATGGTGATGGCCCCGACGGGTAACGAGCGGGGGTGTTGTCCCGGCGGGTGGTCCCAACGGGGTCCCATCCTTGGTCCCGGAAAGTGGTTCTGTCCCGCGGCGAATTCACCTTTTGGGACGCCTAGGAGACGGCATCTGTAAACAACAAAATAAAAAAATCCGCCAGGCAAACATATATAGATGAAAAGTTCGTACCTTGGGATGTGATTGATGTGGGACGTGTCTGCGAATTTGGTGGCGTGGATCTTTTGTGAAACGACGATTTGAGTAACCTGATATGCATATCAACACAATGCTTGCACGTCAGCATATGATATGCATAGGGTCTCAGCGAACAGATTTGGGTCTGGGTTCATGTTTAGGAATTCAAGTTATCATTCATTCTGAACTAATATTTTACTAAATTAATATTAATACTTAATGTTTTTCAGATTAAGTTATTTTGGTTTTGTGGACGTCTGGCTCGCCAGATGTAAACAAGAAATAAAAAGTGATAAAACAACAGGCGAAATTTCGACCTTCGCCCCAAATTTGCAGATGTTCCTCCCTTGTTTTCGACTCTCCTTAAAAACATCACCTTTTACGGTAACCGGCGAATTCCAAAGTTTTCAAACTTTTCCGATTGGATATCAGAAAGAAAAAGTGAAAATCGCTTGCGACTGGACGGCGAAGAAAAATGCACGCAAAAAAATTTCGATGTCGGAGGTGACGTCCGAAAATATCGAACCAGTGTGACCTCAACGCCACGGAGTTCGGTCAACACTACTTACCGGCTCCGTGGTTACAATAGTTAGTTTACGAATGTATTGCTTTTTGCTGCCGTGAAAAACTGCCGTACGGACAACGCAATAAGGAATCTACGTTGGCGTCCAGTACCCCATGAAGGGTTCAGCTGGGCTGACCGCTGCGATCGACGATGTAAGTATGGGTGGGGAGTTAGGACCACGAGAACTGGGGTTAATTTCCCAAAGTTAGGCGTAAGTAGGTAGGTTCCATATCGATACTTGCACAAAACTTGTTTAATCAGCTAGCAGCTAGCAGACGCCTCCATGAGTTGATTTCTACCTCCGTCGTAGGGCATTCTCTTTCGCTCAAGACTGCTACAACAAATGCCATCCTGGAATTATCGAAGTCCAGTCGAATTTAAGCGGGAAATATTTGTTTTGAAGTCTCTTCATTCCCCGTAATCATAGGTAGAACACAAAATAAAATTATTTGTGTACTACACATTCAATTTTTTAGCCTACTAAGCTGAATTAGGACTCCGAAGCATTTTTTCCTGAGCTTATCGGGGTTAACAAATTTTCCTGGAAGTGAGTCTCAAGTCTGGAATGTCGTTCCAAAATATTTTAGTGAAACAGAATGATTGTAAAATTTGCAATTTGGTAGTATGTTCGGCGCTCAGACAGCGTTTGGCCGAACTGAAAGCGCTTTAGTAAAGGGGCCCTGGACCTTCACAGGCCCCACCACGCCCCGGTCGGATAGTCAAAATTTATGCTGGTCTCAACTGAATTAAGAAAATTTGGGAATCAAGGCCCGGCACTCGAGCCCCGGTGTGGTCCTAGGCCTAGGTTTCAATACAAAAATTTTTAGGAATGATTAAGCCCGAGATGGTCGTGTTGGGTTTCATGTTGTTTGCTTCGGTGTTCAATGCTCACAACTTATCTATTTGCTTGTTCGATTTTGTTTTGGCTTCCTCTTTGTATAATAGATCATATTTGGTGCATTATTAGTTTAATGCATATTGAACATCGCATCTTGAAGCGTTTGTTAGGTTTAAGTTTTATTTGTAAGCCCTCGGGTAAAAATTCTTAAGTTTCGTATATCTCAAATTGACTGACGATAATAGCTACCAGAGAACTGTATAGGCACGATGGCCATTTCCCCAGTCATAGCGGGTTTATAAAGCACTGTAATAATTACGCTACACATTGTATCAGGAAAATCCGTGGAACGCCTAGATATACCGCCCGGATGTTGCGATTTCTAAATACACTCAAGGATCATCTGTGACCCCAGCAGTTTCTAAAGCAGATATACCCAAGCTAAAATGTCGCTCCCGGTAGCGTCGGTCGATCTCGATCCCCCCTCCCCACCTTTCCACCATGACTTCATTTGGAAGAAATTCTAGCAATTCAGAGATACGATGAGAGGTTGTCGTACCCTTAATTCAATTCAATACACGTTGCAAAAGACCCATGAAGGGCGCTATAAATTATTACCAAAATATCATAGGCATGCTTTTGTATAAACCTTGAATCAGGAGTTGCGGAGTTCGTTTATGTAATTTGTCTATTGTGTCGGGTTTTATCAGAGTGTGCGCTGAAAATTTCATAAGATATCAAAATTATATAGAGCTACTCAAGTTCATAGGGTTATCTTGCAGAGTATGAAACTGTGCGTTTTATGACGTAGGATCACGTCGGATCGCAAAAGTTCCTAGGGTCAGTCGAGTTGCCTGGCTTTGTCGCACTCGTTTAGGAGCGCCTACGTTAGGGTACGGTGTCTTTAGATTCGAAAGCTAGTTGAGTTTCTGTTTCTGTTTCATCGTGTAAAATGCACGGTAGTACCCTTAGGATTACGTAAAGTATCGGGATTCGTCTATTATGGAATCATGAACTTCGGCATTCAACAAAGTATAAGTGCTGCAATTTTGTAGGAAATCATTGAATTGACCCGCGGTCCAGGATCCCTCAAGTGTTGGGACGCCCAAAGTGGTGTAATTTCGCCTTCACTACAAAACATAAATTCGAGTACATCCCATGTGGATGCACACAATACAATCATGACCGGGAAGCCCCTCTGGACTTGCTGAAAAGTGCAAATTATCATAACGAGATCGAAACCCAACTGTAGTAGGGACTTCGCTATACGCAATGGGACAATCAATGCTATATAACATACCCATTGAGGCGACTCGGCGATGACAATGCCAAGTCGTCGAATGTTATTGATCAACGGTTTCAGATGCCGTAGTGTAAATTTGGACTCACATTCATACAGTGTTTTGTCTTGGACTCAATAGAACACATACCTTTAGGTCTAACCCAGTGGAATCTTAGTTTTACTTAAGTTACTAGCTTCGTGACACGATGGTCACCGTTACTAGATTTAATATCGAAGGGACCTAGCATCCAGGTATAGGAGACATGGAATGTAGATTAGATAGTTGGGAGATTCTCTCAGCCATGCAAAAACTAGGCGGTTGCACACATAAAACCAGGTGCCTTCGCTAACATGGTTTCGGTAGTAAATGACAGGTTGCTCGTGAGTTAAATCTTAACTTTACCTAGTTTACGCACTGCACGCTGCGGTGGTAATCTTGCTCAGTTAAATCATGAAAACAACGTCTTTAGGTAGGGAAGTTTTGACTAAGTAGGAATCGTGCCCAGCAGAGATCCAGAAGGAACCGGGTGGTTCCTAGGTATTAATACTTTTAACATAAAATTTACTAGAGATAATATGTGATGCGATTTATTAGGTCCAGGTATTAATAACTCTAGGACGGCTTTGGTCAAATTTTACTAGGGCTGAGGGGTAGCCTCACCGCCAAAAATACGCAGATCGGTACCCATGTCGACTGGCCTAACGTTCGAAGCGAAAATTGAAGTAGAAGTTGCGATTCTAAGGTGATCAGAGGGCATAATCTCAAATTTATTATATTTGATCTAAGTCTCATGCAATGGTTGCCTATTCAATTGTGGGATACGGTAGCAAGGTGTGGAACGTAGCAAAATTGAAGGCCTGATTATAGGGAGGACTCCGATAGGGCCGAGGTCAAACCTCGACGTCGAAAAATTACAACTTTCGCCGCGCTATCGTCCACCGGTCCTGTAGTTGTGAAGCAGGAAATATCTAAATTATCGCGGTTAGAGTTACCTAGTAAACATGGGTAAAATTAAGTATTAACTGACATAGGAATAGAGGAAAAGGAAAATTCAAAGTGCTCCACGGGACAGCGCGTTGGCCGGAGGCGAAGATTTTTTTAATCCCGTAGCGTGGGTCGAAATGAACACAGAAAGTGAGGCCACTTTTTCTCTCCCGATCAACCTGCTCAAAGGTGATCGTTCGTGCACGAACACCGTGTAAGCGAAAGAATTGGATTACGACCCACCGTCACCTCGAGGACCGCAGGTGATATATAAACCAGAATGACGCAACCCGAATGATGGGTATATAGCCAAATGACATATAACGACATTGACCTTGATATATCTAAATGACGACGGTTGATTTCGTAGGAAATAAGTGCTTAAGAAGCTAACTGATCGATACGCAATGTTAGTTACCAGCCAGTTAGTGAAATTTACACCATCTTATCCCAACCTGGCCTAGGCCGTGGCCGCACTCAGAGCAGAGTCGGAAATTGCTAAAAATAATTGGCTCTCATCGGCAGGTGCCACGAGGGGGAATTTGCCGATATAAACGGCCGCCCCACCATTTCTGATATAACGATCTGTCACGACAATTTAGTATTTTTCAGCCTCGGTTAAGTAAAGGAATGAAACCTTCAAGTTTGCCTAGGTTACCATTCAGCATAGAATAATGGCACATTCGCTAGGACTATAGGTCGAAGACGCTCTTTGACCGGCGAAAAATTGTATTTAGATCTGAAAAGGCGAAAGCGCAAATGTGCGCGTAAAGTCGAAAATAGGGCGGTACAGCGATTAGATGTTTAAACTCTAAATGAAATATTAAACTGACGGGACCAGACTTTAGGGTTTTCCGATGGTCACTTTTTAAGTATTACATACGTATCAAATTTAGTCTCAGGAAAGAACTTGGATGCGTTCACCTCTCTTAAGTGCATGCTAAGATTGGTCTCGACGGATCCTTGTGAAATTCGCAGACCTGCGGTTGTGTAAAGCGATGCATCTGCCGAGAGTGCGGATTGCAGGAAGGATCGTAAAAGAAAGGATCCTCTAGAATATAGTGTCGACAGAGGTAAGAATGGTCCTATCCTAGTCGCGCCAACCCTCACGTTATCTTTTTATTTGCACGTCTTTATGTTGGATTTTATGTCACGAAATAACTCTCCTCGCTTAACGGATCGCACTTTTTCGGCCTCTGTCGTGCTGGCACAGGCTATGCCGTTCGACTTGTCGCGGAGTGCGCTCAGTTCACTTATAAAACACTAACCTACGATTTGACAAACACTGTAAGATTTTTGGGCATTAAGCAATACCTGCACACTTGTCATGGTACGCTTGCGAAGTATTCTAAACCGGGAGTATCCCAACCCTGCCCAACGTATTAGCTATATAGCTGCCCGGCAACGAACCTCACTAGGGAACTATAGCTAATATTAGAACGACCTCGTCTTCCAGCTTAAATCTTAAGGAAATTGTTAGCGAATCAACTTCTACAGTCCTGATAAACCGCTATATGTTGTACCAAACACTGTGTAGTATCTTTATTCTCATACATGCTAACTGTGTTTTATTTATAATTTACTAATCATTGTTCCTGTCGTGACTCCATTTTGGTATGCATATTGTCCGTCAAAGCGTACGTTATCTCTTTTGATACACTTTAGTCATACCCCAAAATCATGAATCCCAAACTTTCCTTCCGGCCACAAAATGAACACATCTGGAAGCTCCACTGATCTTATTTTCCGAGTACAGGAGTTGATTTTTGGCGTCGCGAACTAGACTCTTCGGAAAAGCGTAATGTTACTGTCTCCGTACCGACCTCCTTTGATATGCAACATATCCCGTCTCTTTACAATCATGTTTATCCTGGTGACGCCTGTCCGAATTGCGCATTCTTTGTACCCCTACATTACAGTACTGTTGTTCACTGTTCACTGCTTTTAATCTAGCTTATCATGTATGCGTAATCCTTGTAGATATTTTGCAATAAACACAAAAGAAAGTCCATTACATTTTTTCGTGCTCGTTTCTGGCAGCGTTTATATATTCCGTGTCGTCTCCCGTAAAACCGACCAGCATCCCACGCCAGGGCCCAAAGACTGCAGTTCCCAAGCTCTGAGGTGCGCCGTTTGTCTATTGTACTAATTCAGCAAAATAAAAAAGAGTGCGAGAGAAAGGTACAGAGATATTGGAAACTAACATGCTTTTGAAAAGTAACAAATGCAGACAGTTATTAAATTTATTAAATCAAATTACATAAAAGACAATCTGACTTCAATCTAACGATAATTTCCCCGCGTAAGATACCGAGTCTGACTTTAAGCTTTCGGGAACCGTCAGAGCCCAGTGGCGGCCACATAGATCAAACTTTTGCTGAGTGAATTCGTGCCCGAACAGGCCAAGGTTGAGACGAATTTCAGATAGTTCCAGCACCACCACTCTATACGCCTAGTCAATGCATACTCATAGTAACTCGTACTGCACGGATCATCGTAACTCGTACTGCGCACTCATCGTAACCGGATGCAATCAACTTCTAAGTGAGATCGAGATAGCGAACAGTGGCATGACATTATGGCCTGTCAATCAATGTCCGCTCCCCGGGGACCTCAACGATCACACCACACACTAGACACGTGCGCAGCCAATCTGCTAGGGTCTGAACACACCTCGTGAAGCGCTCCTGTGGCCTGCTGGACTCCATAACTTCTTGGATCTGAAACAGAGCTACAAAATCGCTAAATCCGCAAAAATTTTGGTCCATCCTCGAGGTTTATGATAGACGGGTCATATGGGCATGGTGTTAGGAAGTTGCATTATGCAGCTGCGTCGCGATATTACAGAAGTTTTCTGAGCGATTTCAGAAATTCGCTTTGGACAGGATCCTGTAACGTAAATAAGGAGAATAGCAGCACGCCATTTGTCACTGCATATAGAATGAATTGCTTTACAAAGTAAGACCAAAAACCCCAGATATCGGTTGCGTAATTCCGCTTTTGTGTATTTTGAATCTCAGGCGTGGGACCATTTAAAAAGTTATTTTGACCGTAATCATACATTCTAAACTAGCCACGCCGTAAACATTATATATATACATCCATATCCATTACATACATACACAAACACATCAGCTTAGAAGGGTAGATGATCCGTGCGGGAGGTCCTCAGGCGGGCAAGACAGGGATGGGATAATTTTTGAAATTTGCAGGAACTCAAAATTTTCGCCAATTTTGTCAAAATTTTCTTCACCTTTTGCCGATTTGCGAAAAATTTTTTCTAGTTTTCTCTATTTTTGGAAAGTTTCCAGATTTTTCCAATTTTTCCCCTATATTTGCCAAAATTTTTTAGCGCGCCTTTGGCACGAGTCGAAATAACGTCATGCGGCCCCTTTAGGCGACGGAGGGATGGAGTAAATTTCGCTTTAGAAGGGTTCCAACGGTGGGCGGAATAATATCGCCCACCGTCTTATGAAAACCTATGTCCTAAGGGCACTTTAAATAATATACGGATACACTGTTAACTTCAGCAGTTTTTCTTCAATACGCTATGTTCAAGGACAAAATGAACGAGTAAAATTGAACTATAGTACAATGACTGCTTTAAATATCAAAATTGAAAGGTCATTAAGACCGGAAACAGGAAGACTCGCATACCAGAACGGCTGTAAAAAGCAGCAGTCATGACGCGGCTAATTGAATTACATCGTCTTGAGACAAGTTTCCGAAAAGAAATAGATACAAAGACTCACAAACTGAATGACTGTAAGCAGCAGTGTAAGTACAACGAATTACATGACAACTAAAAGTTCGGACAAATTTTCCAGTGTTTATTTTTCTCCAGTAAAGCTACAAAGGGTCAGATAGGTCAGTAATTGGTCATCGATTTCTGCAAAACAACGTATATATAATTATTATTAATGCCAGGAATGCATGCGGGAAGAGTATGTCACCTTCCCACCACTTTAATATTAACCCGTTTTGGATAAAATGGGCCTTTTCAGCCTTGACCTTCCTATTTCTTTGCGTCATCTTGCACTAACCACTTTTCCCCTTTGGATGATCCTAATACAATTGTTTGTGGGGATATATAAGACTCTAAGACATTTAAAGTTGATGGGTCTGACGTATCCCCCCAAACTGGCGGTCTGAGCTCTCCCTCATGCATGATGACCACCAGAAATAAAAGGTCAGGCTGAAAACCCCACTGTAATCAAACACGAGTTTACATTAGAGTGCTAGGAAGTGATATAATCCTCCCTTATGCACTCTTACAAATAGCACTAGTTATATGATGTTCTATATTTTATATTATATTTCAGTAATTCACAATGAGACAAAAGACTACCAACAGCAATATAACAAACGCGTCGAGCAGCACAAAAATTATATGTAAGTAAATAATTATCTACAGACAATTATTTCTCAAAAATGAGCATACCACGAATATGATTTGGTACATAATACACTGCTTTCCCATTTTTGATATAGAAACACCTGTGATGAATTTGTCCCATAAATGATAAATTGGCAGCGAATGCATAATTTTGAAGACTAGTTATCCGTAGAAGAATAAGATGTAATCCTAAAGTTGCCTTTGATGGCACGAAACTGTCTTTCAAAACCAACCATTGGCCGAATTAAAATTTTCTTTTGGAACTCAGGTTCAACCCCATTCCGGACTTCGTACATTTTTCAAAATACCTAAAATCTTTCTTTTATTCTGGTTTACCTAAACATTGCCAAGATTGTTTTCTCGATGTGCTAGGAAAGCTTTCTTCAGGCCAGCGTGAGGTTTAGAAGAGGGCTTTCGTTTACGTTACCGCTGCTGCACAGCTATCAAGCTGTTCTTAGCTTGTTGTTGCTGACCAGCAATGATTTGTTATTACGAGCGCTGATCATCGCGCTGTAATGTATTTCTTTGAATTTTATTTTCAGAGTTTGAGCTTTACAGCTTTTGAAGACAAAATTCAGGGGCATGATTTAGGGGTACGGAACACAACTTAGGGGTATGCAGCATCCGAGCCAGTGGGAGCGAAATGGTAACGAAAATGGACGTCGCTTTGGCACAGTTCTCTATTTGCTTTCTTGTTAGTAGTTTTTAGGGTTTAATTGCAGTGGATGTTGAGTTTGTCGATTGTTTTATTCAGCTTGACTTTCCTGTCCGTGCAGCATGCGGAAGTCCGAAAGTGCACACGAAACGGCTCGGCAAGTATAAATATAAAGGCCTACTAGTTTTCATACTTTATATATGTTTAGACACAAAGCATATTGAATCAGAGGCACTTTGATTTAAGTGTCAGAACCAACAGCGGCGTTCGTAGGTGCTGTTAACACCTGCTAAATCAGCTACAAAAATTAGTCTCAAGCCCTTTGGTGTTGGTCCACCCAGTATTGACACGCCGACGCTCATGGAAATTAAAATATTTAGTTTACTGGTATACATGAAACACGCAACGTCCAGTAAGACACAGGCGTTCGAGTTTACATGATAAAGGTACTGTTCCTGTTCGCACACCGTTGGTGAGAGCAAAACGGGAAAGACACCGAACTACGAGGTAGATCTTACCACTATATCCGGAAAGCGAGGGTAAGGTGAGTCAGCCTTACTACATGCGAGCGGACTCAAGGGTAGTTCTCCCTCGGGGACTATCACGTGGGCCAGAATTATAGGGGCAGGCCGAACACCCAGGAAATTTTTCCTGTGGCCCAATGTACTAATTAGCTCTTGGTTACAACTATCGGTTCACCGAGGAGTCGGTTAAGCCCGGGTCATATTGACACCATAAAGCGAAAAATTCGTGCCGCTGGGTAGAACTTAGGACTAGACCTAGCCCTAGTACATACTAGTATTAAATTCAAAAAATAAGCTCCGTTCGAACATAGCCACGTAGTATTTCTGTACATGTCATAGGCGGCGGTATACGTTACCCAGTTTTACCGTGTATTGATCGTGGTGTATATATGGTTCTAAATAGCTCTAACATGAGTTGACTGAATAATAGGTTTAAGCCATAGACATCCTTAAAGTATCGATGTATGTCTGAACAATCTTCGATGTATTATGGTATTAACAAGAACACTTCGATGCAGGGTCTTTTGGTCAAAAAACTGTTTTTTGATCACGATTATTTTAAATGACCAAGATTTCTTATAACAGACCATAAAAATAACCAGCATCCGATATCAACATAAGAATGCAAAATTTTAAAAATAAAATCTAACATAGCTTATACTGTAACAAGACCGTTCCGTTCCGTTAATCGATATTTCGCCAAGTTTCGTTGTCAAATCACGCAGCAAAAAATAACATTTGGACCCGAATTTGAGTACAATAAGGGCCGGAGCATTTCTTAAAGAACTTAGATATGCTTTGGATCATATTTATTTAGGCCAGTGGGGAATAGTATGATGTATGGTACTATGGTCGTACTTATAGCATCGCTACGTTTATTACTATTAACCTTTTCGTTTACTCATATATATACCATGACTTATCTTGTGCTTTATACGTGCAGTTACATCCCTTTTTGCTTATTCTTATGTGAACCTGATTACTGATTTAAGTGCATTTGTGCGAAGAGTTGTCTATTTTAGATTTAGCAGAAATATAGCTTGATGAAAATTGAAGCAACTATACTGGAGATATGAATGGGGTAGCAAGCCTTTCTGGAAATTTTTGAAACGCATTCGGAACTCGACCGGTCGCCTCCACGCCTTCGAAAATTCAGGGTTGTAACTGTCCGGGAATAGGAGACTATCGACTGCTCGCTAGGAAGCGAGCGGCCAATGTCTAAACGCTGGGTCGATAGTATCAAAATTAGAAATATTCGCTTCACCGACACTAATTATAAGCTAATTAAACAGTGTCGTAATGGTTAAATAGATCTATGCATGAAATAATGATGGCGCAAGAAACTGAACACAACAAACTCGTGAAAACTTTGGTTTCCGGGTAATCGAACTACAAATGTCGGGTTCGTTTGTCAGCCCGTAACTGGCTGACGGTTGACATTTCGGGGGTGATCATCTACAGCCCTTTTTGGTAGAGAATTTAACGGCCTTTACAATGGAACCAAAAGGACCGAAATCATATGAGAACCTGATTAACAATTTCAGGAGTAATCACACTAGCATTAGGAAAACAGTCGTTACTTACAATAATTTCGTTGTTGATAGTGGTTCGGAATAGACGCATATATTATAGTTGTGCATGCTGTATATGTCTGATTTGAATGCACCCGTTTCTTCTTTCTCATTTCTCCGCACGGATCCTTCCCCATTCCCATCATTGTGGAGTTCCATAAAACTAGAAATTAATGCCAGTAGCTGCGATTGACCTTGGCAAATCGCTTTTGCAAACTTTCATTCGCATGAACAAGGCTTCCCTCATTGGACAATTGGACGGGACGACGTGACCCAGTGGTCTAATGAATTTATAAAATTGCTACAGGACTTTCAGACACAATTCCCCGATAGACTAGAAAAGTCCGAAATGCCTGACTATTCAACGGAACTGAAGGAATAAGGGGCATGAGAAGCTGGCTTTAGTGAAACAAACATCTCCGAACCCTATGTTACTGAAAGTCGAGTCCTCCATAAGTGGGTTGGGTGTATTAAATCATCTCACTTTAATTTGTGTTTAGAAATGCATACAATTTTACTTCATATTATGTTCTATTACGTACATTTATTTGCCATGGCACCGTGATCCCGACTAAAACCATCCAGTGAGACTCCAGTACTTCCGATAATCTAATACCGTAACTTATACTTTCAACCCCAAGTAGGAAATCCTTTTGTCCCCTTTAAAATATAAGAGGAATATAATAAATTTTTAGTAATTCACAAGGCCCAAGCCTTCAAATACTAATGACCATGAAGTGCGGTTTAGCGTCTAGCCAAACCTTCGTAAAGTAATATTACTCAATCAAAGTAAGGAACGAAATTCATTTTTTCATTGTACCATACTGTGTAATAACCGGTGACGCAGCTGCATGGCGCAACTTCCTAACACCATGCCCATACGACCCCGGCTATCGTAACCTCAAGGGTGGACCGTGAATACTAAATTTTGAACCTATTCTTGGTCAGACCCAAGAAGCTACGCAGCTTAGCAGGCCGCAGGCGCGCTTCACGGGGTGTGTTCGGACCCCGCCCGAAAGGTTGCGCACGTGTCTAGTATTAGGTATGATTTCTGAGGTCCCCCAGGGAGGCTAGCACCGACACCTGCTCGCAGGTCATGGAGCTTAGCCGCTATTCCCTATCTTAGACTCATCGGAAGTTGTTTAATTCTATTTTGGTGTGATAAGTGTTGGAGTAAAATATAAAAGTGACCTTAGAAATTTGAAGCTCAAGTTGAGTTACCTAATTAAGATCGTGGTATGCTCCGTGTTAGAGCATTGACCTATGTGGCCCCCACAGGGTTCCGACAAGCCCTGAGTGTTTAAAGTCGGATTATCAATGGCGTGGCCTGCGTTTTTCAATAAATTCTATGCGAGCGCACTGGTGCCTTGACCAGTGAAAGTTTTAGCTTCTTAAACTAGTGAGGGTTCCTAACAAATTTGGGTGACTATTGGTCACAAACTAGTAAAATTCTACTCGCGTTACCTAGTCGTTTCATTAGAGCGTAAATCGATCGAGTAGAAGGCCCTATTCGCCAGTGCTTGGGACATTCTCGCCCACAAGCCATGACGGGTAGTGCCTGCTCGTCCGAGTGGACAAACCAGCGAGAAAAAGTCCCTATCGTCTCGGTAAAAACAAGGCGGTACTCGGTGTCAACGATACAAATTTATTTACATGATCAAATGTTAGCGAGGGGACGAGTGTTCCTGGGCAAAAACGAGGCGCAACGAGTAAAAGGGGTTGGGGAAGCTTAGTAATATCTCACTAGGTCGCTACGGTTCAACACAGCGTGGCGGCACGGGTCATTAGAAGGATAACAGGTGAGGAGCGTACAGATACTCGCGGAATTGCGAACTAGGGGCGGTTATCCCTGCTTCGACTCAATATTAGCGAACAGGTCAGCTATGCAGCGCCCTAAGCAGGAGCCCTAGAGTGCTTCAGAAAACGCTCCTAAATGCATGTCGCGCTGGGCGACGGATACTTAAGATAGGCGGAGAGAAAAAGTGGTGTTCGGACTGAATACG
>JASANE010020161.1:0-80517 GCA_030248225.1 Trileptium ribeirensis | reverse complement strand
TATAAACAGTATATTACTCTTAGCAACACATCTATAGAAAATAGAGCACTGGTTTGGCATGTAAATTTCGTGATTTTAAAGGTCATGCCGCTACGGTTTCAACATCTAGACGATACTTTAAAAAACCAGATGTAACTAACATCTCTACCGAGCGGGTTAAAGGTGGCCCCAAGATTTGCTGGCTTTTACAATATTTCAGCGATTCCTCATCCTCATGGATCCCATGTGAATTTTGGCTTCGCGTATGTCATCGCACCAGCATCTTATATATTTTAAGCTGACATCATAATCGAACCAATCAAAGATCATGACCAACTTATTGATTGCTTTTATTCCGCCTATTCATAAGACCCCTAGTAAACTAAACAGTATCATCTACTGAAAGATGGAGATGTCAGTAGGAAAACAACAACTATTCAAAAATGATGCGTATGGTGTAAAGCTGGCTTCTTCAAAAAAGGCAGAAAGGGCTCCGCGAGCATTTTAACCTTCTCAGGTTCCGCCCACTGCATACCCCAGGTAAATGCCTTCCCATAATTCATGCTTTGGTTTCCTGCAGGTACTTTTTCGCTCGATTAAATAATTACAAATTTTCTCGGATGAGAATATTCAATGTAATTTATTTCATTACATAACCCACATAAATAGACGACATACAATTAAGTAGGCACTTGGGGTGGGGCACTGGATTTTATCTTGGTCTTCAACAAGGCGGTATTAGTATCTGAATCTCTTCCGAGTATGACCTCAACTTTAGGTACAAAATTTTTCATTTTGGGTATGGGACATTGAAGACAAAGGCGTGTGGAAAAATCCGACTGAAAAGTTGCACTGGGCTAGTATTCAATCACGCGACCTCAGATCAGTAGGCAGACGCTCTACCGACTGTGCTATCTCTGCACGAATTGACAACGCATATAGATAGTTCCTAATGTTCGGCACCCAAAATGCACGATCGCTATATTTTTAGAAATATCTGCTTTTATACCTAAAAGTTGGTATTTACAAAAAGCCTTAAAATGCTAAACGAAACATGACGGCGTCCAAAACACCATTATAAATACGGGTGGTGGTAAAACAACAATTGCAAAAATAAAATGGTGTCACTAACACCATACACCATCGAAAAAATAACATGGTGTGGCCTACACTATGTAACTATTACGAAGCCACTAGCTATGTACGCTATGCGAAAACAGTTGTCGAAAACACTAGGTGTATACGAGACCGTATTTTGGATGGTGGTAGAGAGACCAAAGGTAGACAAACCTTCCACATGCCGGGCGACTTAGGACGTAAACGCCGCGTAACGCAAATGTCAAGTTATTCCAAACTACAAAGCTATGATAAAATCGCTCGTGAATTGAGGGAAAGTTACTATTCGCAAAAAAAAACTTTTTAATGAAATTTATAATTTACCTATTTATGTTACATAGCAAAATCAATTCAATTTGTGTCTAGTACTAGTGACACAACACATGAAATTCTAATTTGCACTCAGGTAACTACTGACAGCCGGTAGCTGTTGTGTAACTAGCCTTTTCAGGCCGGTGCCCAACATTCAGGCCGGTTACTGGCAATACGTAAAATTGTAACCTACATAGACGTCGCATTGACAGATTTCAAGCCATCTTCTGAACATTACTAGAACCGTACCACTGTGACCAAGCTCTCTGCCGTCGTTGAACGATAGTTTTGGCACATTGTCGGCAAACTGGTGTTGAATAATATATCGCTATCTGCATTATAAACATCGGGTGATTTCCGATTGTCATCACTTAAGCTGGCAATGAATACGGATCTAGAATTATTGCGCTTAGATCCAGAAATGGCACCCGAAGTCGGTAATGTTCTATTTTCATGGTTTGTTTCCCGATGTAAGAAAGATTGATGCTCCGAGCTGCGACGACGTTTTGCGATGCTAAGCGGCTTGTAGCTAGACAGTGGTACCGACTGCAGATGTCCCTGAATACACAAAACAAACAAAATAGTAACTATCTTCTGTTTCCTTATTTATCCATTGCCCACCAACCCTCCCCCCCCCCCCCAAATTAAGAATTTACTTATAAGATATCTATTGGATGGTACATGTATATAGTTGCTTAACACGGATTATCCAATAAAATGTTAACAAAAATATTTTCAGTAATTCGCTAATGCGAGTTCGAACAGGGATTAATTTATTTATGCCTCCAAAGTTATAGTCGAATCGCCAGGCAAAACAACCAACCCACATGTAATTCAATATTCATGCGGTGTTCACGTTATAATGTTACCAACGTTTAGAACCTATGTACCGCCCATCCTCTACAACAGGATGTCTTAGCCACTCCCATATTATTTTTATAAAAATGTTCAAATGTAGTTAGCTAGGGGTGTTTCCATTTCCCAACAGTGTCAAAGACACAGTGTCTTCTTTGTAGGTTAATGAGGTAGTGCGGCGTACCAACTTAACTAGATATAAATATCCTATATTTTCAAAAATTAATAACACAACTAAACGGTGTCCGTTACTCTTAGCTAAAAACATGGTAGCTAAAATGATATGTGAGATACCATAAATATAAATGTAGTAGCTAGGAGTACGCTGTATACCTTCAGGAATTGATTTTATGGTATGGGTGTGACCTTTACTGCATATACGATTCGGTCACAGTGGGACAAAAATTCCAAACAGGTGGGACATTATAACATGAACGCCACATAATAGCAGATTGCATTACACTAGACATTGTGGTATCAGCTGCATACCAAATTCCATCAAATTCTGTGCAGGGCTGTGCGGCGTTCTCGTTGTAATGTCTCCACTGTTTAGTGCGTTTGTTGCACTGTAATCGCGATCTGATCGCATAGAGAGCCAGGCTCACAAAAGTGTTGCTGTTACAAACTAGTCATGGAGATAGTTTCTATATGTAAAAGTTTTTTTAAAGTTTGTAGCAACTCTACTGTTTTTATAAAAAAGCATCACAACTGTTTTGAAGTGTTCGAGATCTATAGCGAATCCAACATTTACGCTCTCAGCTGCGGATGTATCCGGGCTAAGACCTCTAAAAAAGCTGGCCACAGAAGTTAGTTTAGCCATTCTGCGAATGACATACATTGCTTGTCGTAAACCTATTGGAAAATAATAATTTGTCATAAAGCCAGCAAAAATAAAACAGTAGATCGAGAACCAGGATCCTGTGCCAATTTGCAGTACGCGTTATGATGTACGATTGCGTTATTATAGCGACGACTGTATTTCATAGATGGTAACGGGCTAATGAGTACGGTACAGCAAAACCTGACGGTGTCCGTTATAGCCATAACTGATGCATTTTAGTAGCAGGGCATCATAGTTTGAGCAACTGACGGTATGGAGCATACCATATACTTCACTGAATAGTTCAGTTCGCGGAAGAAGTAGATTAAATTTAAACGTTTAGGAGCAGGATCAGCTATATGGTGATGAGGCTTTCCTTCTTTGATGTAGCAACTCTCGAAGACAAACGCCAAGAAAATTGCAGAAGACAAAAATTTGTACACTTGTAGCCTAAATTTAGTATAACTTACATGGTATTTTAATTAACAAGGGTATTATATATAAACCGTGAATCCTACGCTGCAAAAACGAAGAGTCAAATAAGGCTCATATTGTTTCACATGAAATCTGGCTCGATTTTAGGTAGTTCCTTGGCATTTGCTAATAAAATATTTTTTCTGATACTACATGAGGTCGATCGCGAGAAGCAAGATTATCTATTATAAATCCAAAGTCGCATTTTCAAAACAACTAGCATAATTATAAACACTATAATAGAATCATTCTAAACATTTTGATTGGAAAGCTAATTGTTATTCTCTAAAATGCTACATCTCTTCGCGCTTCTCATTTCTCATTATGCGGCGTTCACGTTATAATGTCCCCGCTGTTTAGAACTTTTGTCCTACTGTAGTCGCGACCCTTACAGACACTCAGGATGACACACATACTGTAAATCAATTGTCGAGAGTGTACGACACACCCCTAGGCACTACATTTTTACTTTACAGTGTCATACATACCCTTAGCTACCAACTCGGTGCGAATTAAATGTAACGACACCGTCTGTAGCTAATGCGGCTTATTTAGGTGCGGGTGGGGGGGGTGTTGTTGGTTGGTGTTTGGTGTGGTGCGCGGGAGTTGGTGTTTTGTTTTTTCGCTGGGTGTTGGGTTTTTGTGCGCTTCTTGATTTTGTGCTGGGTTTGCGTTCTTGTGGTGCGTCTGCTTTTGATAGTTTTTGGGTGTGAAGACTAGTGTTATATTTGTGTGTTATTTTTTGGTTGGTTGTTGTCCGTCCGAATCCTGCCCATGGTGTGGTCATGACCACCGTGGACAAATTCTTCCATGCGGCGTTTATAACGTATGCTTATTACTGAACTGTCCTGTGCAGTTTTTTCTAAATTTACAATATTTGTATCTAGCCCATATGAACATTGCTATAATTCAGAAACTGTCAATAAAACTGTCAGAAGACATGGTGTGCCTGACACCGTCGAGAAGTTGTAATAAGCGTAACTAGCTACCTTTGAAAAAATATTAAAAACATGGAGGTGTCTAAGGCACCCTGTTGTCAAGAGTGTGCCTGACAATGTGTGGTGTACATAGGTTCCAAACGTTGGGGACATTATAACGTGAACGCCGCATTAGCTCTGACAGTGTTGTATACAGCAAAAACGTCTACTCGTATTTTTTGGATGAGTGGGATCTTTTTACTGCTTAAAAGTGAACAAAACTCTGACTCAATTTGAGTAAAGTTTTGGTCAACTTGAACCTCTAACCAAGCTTTATCTGAACCGTAAAATTCAAAAGGGACCAATCGTTGAGTCAAAACATGACTCAATTTTAGCCAAACGTAACCCAAATTCAGCCAAAACTTGACTCAAATTGAGCTGTACTGACTCAAACTTAGGCTTAGAAAAGGATCGACTCAATAGTCAACATTTGGCTAAACCCTTTTGCGATGTAGGTTTTATATTTATCTGTTTTATGTGTACGGATACACAACATCGTAAAACACTGCGCAGCTAAAATTATCCAAGCATGGAACCTCAAGAATTTCGATACAAATAATCCTGCTTGAAACGCTTTGCATTAAAACCATCATATAGATTGTGCAACAGTGTTGGATCTGCAAAGCTAGTCACCGTAGGGTGTCAATCCGAGGTGCATGCAGACATTAAACATTAAATAATGCGCCGTTCACAGAATGCGCCGTACAGCGACTGGAAAATTTGTGTTACAAACGATGCGTCGTCCGTACCTTGTTACAAACGATCGAACGTCCGTATATCAGGTTATAGAAGACAAGCCGTCTATAAATTTGGTTATAGACGATTCGTCGTCTATTACAAACGACGAACTGTTTGTAATATTTGCTATGGACGATCGGTTGTTTATAACATTTGTTATAGACGAGCGGTCGTTTATAACAAATGTTATAAACGACCGATCGTCCGTAAAAATATTACAAGCGATGCGTTGTTTGTAATATTTGGTACGGACAATCGATCGTTTATAACAAATGTTATAAACGACCGATCGTCCGTAAAAATATAACAAGCGACGAGGTGTTTGTAATATTTGTTTAAGGACGATCGATTGTTTGTAACAAAAGTTATAAACGATCCACGGTCCATAACAAATATTATAAACGACGAGGTGTTTGTACTATTTGTTACAGACGATCGGTCGCTTATAACATTTATTATCGAGTGTAAAACTTGTAAGTCTTCGAAAAGAAATTAACCATTTGAATACAAATGAAATATTGAAATGAATGGAATGAAATTTGAAAAATGGTTATATCTCCAGAACCACTAGGGCTATATAGATGTTTTGATCTCATTTTGTAGAGCCATTCAGCCTCTACATAGTTACAAATCGTGAGCTCTTATTGTCGCCATTTACGTTGCACGGTTGGGTCAACAAGGGTTTTCCTATGGGGCCCAAAGCACACGAAAAAGATGGTATCTCTGCAACGTATGGCTGTTTTTGGTGTAATTTTACACAGTAGTTTACCCTCTATGTATAAGCACATTGTGAGCACAATAATCTAGTATATCTTCTCAACTATTCAAGCAACATGACTGATATTCCGTGGCCTATTTTGCACTTCAATCCTTAATATAGCTGTGTACTCTCTGAATGACATATTCAACATTCAGAAGGCACCATTTGCTGGTTCCCAGACAAACTGCTGGTTATTTGTCTATTTGAATTCTAAGTGGTAAAGACAAATTCTTTTCATGTGAAATTTTGCACAGTCAGTTGGTAGATTTTTTCGTATGGGGTAAATAACTGACATTATTTGCAACATTCGATCAGCCCGCGCGATAGGTCAAACGAAAACTTGAACGCGATAGCGCAAAGAAAGCTTGAAATCTCTATTTATTCCTTATACAGACCCCCCTAAAAATGGGGCGCTCGGATCAAGATGGATAGTTTTTCAATGTATCTTGTCAATGGTTCCAGATATATATTTCAGTGCAATCAGGTTCGTTTTGTAGAGCAATTAACGCTTTATAGCACTCTGCAATGTGTAACATAAAACTCTGTGTAACTAGCAGCCACATATCTACCCGCGCGGTCAAATAATTATTATGAAGAAAGCAAATAGCACTAAATATCCGACCTCAAACTGACGTCGGTTTCTACTGTTAGTTTGTCGACGTGCACAGCCACAACGTTGTTGTATATGACGAATACCAGAGCAATAAACAAAGAATACTTCTTGTGCTGGAAAAGGTACACAGATAAGCTGTAACTTGATATGATTGTCGAAGAGATGCATAAACAACGTATGAAGCGAGGGTGAAGAAAAATTATAGAGCAATTTTGTACAACAAATTAAACTTGAAATGGAGTACCTATTTCTTGGTTATGATCAGCTGATTACACAAAAGCTTAAAACTGTTTGCAGAAACATAGCACCCTGTGTACACTTGCGAATATTGGCTGTTATTTTGCTGTTGTAAAATCACAGTTTTTGGGCACAAAACGTCAGAGGCTTTACAAAATTACTGCTACATGTTAAGTTAAAAAGCTACATAAAGAACTCGGAGTATATAATCTGTTATTGTTCTGCGTTACACGTTAGTTTTACCCCTTTATTTTTATAGAATGAACTACAACATAATTTCTGCACTGTAAAATACCTTCTGTTTTAGTCATTTTATCCAAAATTACAAATCTACACGAGCATAAATATAAGATTAATCTTAAATCCTATTCCACTATCATAACATTTCACTGTTTTCACTAAATTTACTATTAGAATGTGCCAATATAATTAAATGGAGGAATATCTCTGCCACACGTGCTTCCTGAATCAGAGACAGAATTCAAGACATAAGAAACTGTGCACAAGATTATCACCGCATAAGAGTTTATTATGTTAGCAATTTACAGTAATAACACGCCGCTTGATTTTCTGCGTAAAATTACAGACATCATGGTGCCTAACGAAACTAAAACATAGGTAATGATTTACGAGTTACTTTTGAAATCTAAATTTACTCAATTATAATGTGAAACGTTTATTTTACTTTTGAATTTTGAAAGCTTTGGTGATCCACCAGGATATGTTAGGCTGAAATTTTACCTCGTGATGCAAAGTTTAAATATTTATATATAATGGTGTTCAGCCTGCCAATCACTAATATTTACAGTCAGGAATTATCTCAGATATAACACAACATTACCTTGTTTTATCACCAACGTGATGAATTATGAGTATTCGATATGTAAAAGAAACGTACACAATAGAGACGTGGACCGCACGATTTGTTATGGACGATCGATCCTTCGTAACTTTTGTTACAAACAATCGATCGTCCATAAACAAATATTACAAACACCTCGTCGCTTGTAATGTTTGTTACGGACGATCGGTCGTTTATAACATTTGTTATAAACGACCGCTCGTCTATAACAAATTTTATAAACAACCGATCGTCCATAGCAAATATTACAAACAGTTCGTCGTTTGAAATATGTGTTATAGACGACGAATCGTCTATAACAAAATTTATAGACGGTTTCTCGTCTATAACCTGATATGCGGACGATCGATCGTTTGTAACAAGGTACGGACGACGCATCGTTTGTACCACAAATTTTCCAGTCGCTGTATGCATTATTCTGTGAACGGCGCATAAGCCATTAAAAATCTATGGGCCTTTTTCAAATTAAAACGATATTAGGCAACTAAGTATGACAGCTGAACTGTATATGTGTCGAAAATAGCTATCGACGACAGGCAGCACGATAACTATTGTCTGTTATTTGACTAATATCGCGGATAATAGTTGCCACACGACAGCAATTTAGCACAAGTGTCAACGTTATCAAGCACAATGTCACTTATTATTATTACCGAATAAATTTATCCACTATTCACAGTAAGATTGATTATCATGTTGCGTAGCAGGGATATACAATAATAAAACGCAATTTATAACAGAGCATCCATAACTAAAAATTTTCAGGAAGTTTTTCAATTTTTTTCGATTGGATGTTACATGACTGCACATACAGGTAACTGATTTACCTGCAACTCCTTTCGTTTGCTAGCTAAGTTTGAACAATGCCCATTTGCACTGCCCCAAATCGGTTTATATTATGATGTTATTGACTATTGAGCTTAATAACCTCACCGTCAGTAGGCGAGTATCACAGACAGAAAAATTAAGGGACGTTGACAATCGAACGGTGTCGGCATAGCATATAGTTATTTTTGTAGTCGGTACAAATTAGAGAATCATGATGATCCGATATGTGCTCTTGCTAAAGGGACGGTGTACATCTAAATGATAATGTATATTTAATTTTTTTGTGTTTTCGTGCAATAGAACGTCTGCATTAAAACAAAACAAACAAAATTTTATTGGTTGATCACTGATTTATTTTATAAATACATGCCAAAATTGAAACTAAATATTGTTACTCTTATTACAACAAATAAACAGCGAGGTGTCAACCAATAAAGACTAATCAGTTAGGGTTGCCCGCTTACAACTGACTATATGTGTCGGTCATAATGTAAAAACGAGTTAGGTCAACTTGTTTAAGTAAGTCTTTGAATTGTTTAGCGCTTGGATGCTTAATGCGGCGTTTACGTTATAAAGAACCCTCCATGTGAAAGTTTTATCTCCCAATAGTCTAGACTATACCATCCATTGGTATATAATAGAACAGATAGTGTATTAAAAACCGTTAACTTAAATATAGTGTCTATAACTGTTGTTTTTACTGATGGTGTCAACGACATTATGCACAAACACATTATATAAGGTGTGTAAATAATACCATGGTCTACGTGACACCATATAAGGATTTGAAAAATTTTACGGTGTAGTCACCATACCATTACTGACACTGCAGTACTTGCGTATACTATCTTAAAATACCATCGGAAACACCATGGCCTCCAAGACGCCATATAATGTATGGTGGCAGAGACACCCACGGTTGACAAATCTTTCACAAAGGGGCATCCTTTATAACGTAAAATCCGCATAAAGCAGAGCATACGATTTCAAATATATTGTGCATTCATATTAAGCGAGCCTTATGACAAGATATTAAAAGAACCAGCCATAAGCCATTCCTGCGATGTAAGGTGACGGATGGCCTAACCAAACAAAGCGAATTTTTCAACTATTAGGTGAAAACACAAAACAAGCTTCATTTGCTACGGTTACTGTTCCACTGGTTTATTTCTCAGTTGTTCATCGTCCCTAAACCATGCTATTTGCGGACTTATGTGGCGTTCACGTTATAATGTCCCTAACGTTTGGAACCTATGTACACCACACAGTTTCAGGTTCACTGTCGACAACAGGGTGTCTTAGATAACCCAATATTTTTTATAAATTTTTTCAAAGGTAGCTAGTTATGGGTACTGCAGCACACTGTGTCTTCTTGCAGCTTTATCGACAGCGTGCAGCATTATTTCATAAACGTTCATATGGTTAGATAGAAATATCGATAATTAAAAGCAACTACACAGCACAGTTGACTAATAAATCGCATTAGCCACAGACGGTGTAAGTTGCAGCGAATTCGAGCATAAATTTAACTAAAAGTGTGTACGATACTGTAAAGAACAAATGTAGTAGCTAGGAGTGTGTAGTGCACGTTCGGAAACTGATTTAGAGCATGGTTCTCAACCTGACTGTCGGTACTGTAGGATCGCGACTACAGGTGGACAAAAGTACCAAACAACGGGGACATTATAACGTGAACACCGCATTGCTCAGAACAGTTCCAACAACTAATCGATGCTGGAGTTCAGTTGTACCGGATACACGTCCTGCTAGAAATTTATTTCTGTAATGTTTAAAATTTGCCTATAGAATTGTTTCGCTTAAAATTTGTTGTTTTGAAGGTATTTAATGCCCTGACTCTCACCTGCGAATTTTAGTCATATCCGTAAAACCACGCTTGATTACAGATTATATTAAAGAATTTTACATCCATTTTGCAAAGAAACAGGAATTGCAAGCACTGTGTTTCTTTGTTCAGCTTCTGCTGGAATATTACTGCTCTTTGAATGCCAGCTCGTTAACTGCAAATTTAACCGTTGACTCGACAACATACACTGTAACGGTAGAAAACGGACCTCTGTTTAAGGAGTTACATATGGTAAAATCAAAGCTAAGACAACTATAGGCTGATAAATGGTGTTGGGTATGACATTCCCCAAAAATTTTATATACCTACAAATATTTATAATTGGGAATTTGCAACCAAACCAATACCCATCATTACAATTACAACAAAAAATCGGTCACATGCAGTAATTAATTTCAGAATTATATTTGAGCTCACGATGTGGACGACGACAATCAGTTTATGCTGAATTAGTATTTGCTAAAACATAAGGTAAGCCGTAGACTAATAAACAATTACCTTCGATTTCTGTTGCAGTCCGGTAAATTTTGCACAAAGATTTTTGCAGATGATATCAGTTTGTGCGACCCTGTATATACTTCCCCAAAACGTTATAATCAACGTAATAAGAACCATAACAGATATACTAGCAACCAGAAATGTCGAAGGATTGCGTTTAAACTCTTTAATGGAGTGTATATCGAACGAAAATGTCGCCAAATATTGTTTTGGCACAGTCGTAGTGGTTGTTGGGATGTTTGTGAGTATTCCTAGCGTAACCGAGCTTTCTTCCTTTGTGTGAACGTCGTGATTATAATAATACGGTGGTTGTTTAACGTTTGTTGCGTTGACTCTCCCCATCAGAGTATAACTTTCAGCATTTTGCATAGCATAGTCATCATCACTAATATTGAAAGCTAGAAGTAGCCTAGCTATATATTCACTTATAGTTTGCGTCGAATTTCCGGCAACCCCACTGCTATCTAAATTAGCCATTTGTTGAAAATTTCGTGAAGTTCAATAAGGAATATTCCCTGCAATAATTATTATGGGCTTGGTACCAAATTTGTATCAATGTGTTAGTAATATCACTACCAAAGGTGCATTGTTGTTGATTATTCTGGCAGACATACGGCGGTACCCTTCAATGAAGAAGTCATGGTTATTGGAATTACATATACTGTAGTGATAAAGCTTCAAATTAATTTTGTTCCCCCCCCTCTTTTGTGTCGGAGGGCGTTTTTGGAGGGTCGTGTGGGGTGGCTTGGGAAAGGGGTCTTAAGTGGAGGGGCTTTTGTGAGGATGGTGGGGCGCGCTTGTTTCTCTGCTTCTTCGGTTGTGTGTTGGGTATTGTTGTTTAGTTGCGTGTTGGTTGAGTGTGTTGCGTAATGTGTGGATATGAATTCTGTTCTTTAGCGCGGAGTGTTGTGTTGGCATCGCTTTTGTAAGAGATAGGGGTCTTGATAATTGAAATATCTTCGTCCACGAAGATATATCAGGATTAGTATAATATCGAGAGACGCGTTCAGCTGTAATAAAACATCGAATTAGTAGTAAATTTAAATATATACTTACATTCACCTTCCCAAAACACAGGTATATTTTATATATTTAAGACATATTTATCAAGTGGCCGTTAGTTTAGTAGCGTAAAATTGTTGAAGCGTAGAGTTTCTGCTGAGTGCGCTGAGGGTGTGGGGGTGGGCGTTGCGAAAATTTTTTTTTCAGTCAGTGTTGCTCATAACCCATCATCTGGTGAATATAGATTTTGACAATTTTTTGCGCGATAGAAAAACGTGATTATACACACGCCGTTTAGTTGGACGCGAAGAGCTTCGACCATATATTCAGATCAAAATAGAAATACCCTTAAAACCAGTTTCAGAAAACAGAATCAGAACAAAAAATCCACAACATTACAACAACTGTTGTGCCACTGTTTTTGCCGCTATGGGCCGAATATGGTTAGGCGACCCTTTACAGATGCGACGATTTTTTTAATTTCGGCAGTTTATTGCGTGTTTTTACCTCAGAATGAGCTACGATAGGCTATTGGATGATGTTGAATTAGTTAAGGAGATAATAATTTTTGGCATCACTTTTGTCACAATAAAACGAACATAATGCCGACAGAATAGCTCAGGGGTACCCCGCCCCCAAGGCCCTGGTGTATCTCTCGTTGGGGTATATACTACGTTACTTCCACCCCGGTGCTCTAAACTTACCTCCACCCAGGTGCCCTAAACCACTGCTCGAAGGTGTGTGGACAATTTTAGCAAAAATTGGCAAACATAAGGTGAAACTTTGCAAAAATGGGGGTAAAATTCGCAAAACTGAGCCCACGGTACGGTGGGGGAGGTCAACTTTTTTCAGCAATCCTTGGAGGACCTCCCCCTCCGGGACGACCGCAGCTACATGCTCCACACACCCCAACCACCCCCCGATATCTCAGAACGTCAGTGGTTGTATATATATAATCACGTAGTTGTAATATAAATGCTAGTATTAACAAACAGTGCATGTTATTTCCAACTAAACTAAGAAGAAAATTATTAGCCTCAGCATGAAAAATTTGGCAAGCGAAAAGCACAATTTTTGAGATGTTGATAATTACAATGTTATTTCGTGACACGATAGGTTAACTACATCTGGGCAATAGCCTAGGTCAACTTTTGAGTATATATAATATTTTAAATGGTTTTTTATTCACTAAGACAGTTTGGTAAATTGTCTTAGTGAATACCTGTTATTGTAATATAGGATACACAATACAGTGAATTTAGCATCATAATATAACGAATTTAGCATTATATTTATTATATACACATTATGATTTTTACATGTATATTTTACCGCAACCCCTAATAGCTGTCGGCCAATGCAACCATTTTTGTTTGTATTAAAGTATATCTACATTGTATGAAGATTTATATAATGCTACAAAACGTTGTTATTAAAATTAGGACAAAATATACCTATACGAAAGTTAACATATATACCGTGGGTTTCTAACGTCCGTCGGCTGAAGGGGGAAGGGAAGATGGTCTCGGGAGGAGGGAAGTCCTCGGTGGGGGGTAGGTCAGGGGAGGGATGAATTTTTGAAATTTTTAGGAACTCAAAATTTTTCCCAATTTCGCTAAACTTTCGCCAATTTTTGGCAAAGATTTGGCTTGGGAGAAGTGAAGATGCTACCCTCATGATTACACAAGCCACCCCTACGTCCCCCGTCAACGCCTATTATATACGCGCGCAAAACGAATAATGTGAAGAATCTCAGAATTATCTTTATGATAGGAAAAAGCATTGTATATAAACATAATACTATGACTTTTCATACATTTACAGTACATATACAATAATGCGTTATGAACACTGTTAAAAATACAGTTAAGTATCAAATTAATTCTTCTGATAGTCCTATTCAGAGTAACTCGTAAGAAAAACTATTCATGAAAATATGGTCAAGGTCAAACGTATATGTCATAGGTGTTCAGGGTCGACTTAGATTGTGGTGGCAGACAACTCTGCTAAAGGAAGTGTTATGCGTTGGGCTCGAGGTATCATTGCAAATCATGTTGAAATTTATTTGCTGAGTCACATATAAAAATAAATTTTAGCGAAATCTTGTCTACTAACACAAAGTTATCTATATATTAGGTATACTACACAAATATTGTTAAAACGTTATAACTGCAGACAACCTAAAATTTTCCGCGGGCCCCGGCGAGAGGAGTGAAGCGAATGTGTTTTCCGAATCTCAGGAGGGGGAATATTGCTTAGAAGGTGCGACTCTTATGGGCCGAAACTAACATTAGCGCTGTGGATATACACCTAGGGTATATATAATGTAGATGTGAACATCAATGCATACCCACACCGTATTAAAGTAAAATTAGTAAAATTCTCAAAAGTAATAGCCTTAAAATCACAAGAATTAGGTCAAAGATAAAAACTTACAACCGAAGAAATGTTCACGAACAGAATGTAACATTATGGCAGAAAATCAAAAGTATATGATTTTAATATGTAGCTTATGGTCGATAAATTTAACCTTTCGGTTGCACATTTCCACATTTGTCGCAGCGTACATTGCTTGGCGAATTAACTGCCGCGGTTGTCGCTTGGTATGTGCTTATTCGTTCGCGTTATGACGTTCCTTAAGGAGCCGAGTAACACCTCCTAAATAGCGTAGTGGCTGCATACAAAAATTGCACATGAGCGATCCAGGTGCAATCCGCGGTCGGAGTAAAACTTTGTTCAAGATTGTACATGCTACGCTTTGGTTTAAGAAGGAGAGGGTTACGAAGGAAATGAGATTTTTCATTTCGTTGAGAAATGTTATTCGCGCAACGGGGAAATCAATTTGAAACTAAAAGCCGTATCTTTATCGCACTGCGTCTTGCAACGACATCGATAGCGCGTTGATGTTTGAAATCAACGTTAGTTTGATAGTCACTACGACTGAAATTAGAGAGCGGAAAAGAATAAATACCACGATATACATTGTCAAATTATATGTGGATTTCCATAGAATCGCCAGCCCGAAAATAATCCAATTTTGAATGTGCAATGGAAATTTCGGTACTATTCGACTCAGGTTAGCGGGGCAGTGCTGAACCTATCCATTTCGACCACATTTTATTACATTGTTTCCTATTTTTTGGGTTATCAATAGTCCGTTGGTACCAAAATTTTCGAAAATATTTTACTCGATAAAATTAGTTTTCTATCATTCGAACTGCATTGACAAGGTGAGATGAAATGACTCAAAATTAGCAATATCAGTGTGAAATGAAAACATGAAAATATATATACAAAATAAAACTTAACGCTAATGCATTCAGTGGGTTATTGCCTGCTGCTTGCTTGCTTTAGGTTGAAAATCAAAGAAAATTCAGTGCTGGTCAGGTCTTAAGTAAAAAACCAATCACAGTGCAAACGTTAGCCTCTTAATAAAGGAGCTGAATCATCAAATGTAGCATCTTATCCATTTTTATGGGCGCACCTCCTAATTCGTCGTTTCCAAGCGGATACATCAGCCAACTCATCAATCATATCTAACGGGATAATCTCGTTGCATGTCTTTCCTGCCGCCACCAAGTCAGCGCACGCAGGATTCCATGTTGTCATTAGCAGAGCACTGTTATTGTCTATGACAGACTCATCCTTCTGGCCGTCCAGCGTCCAATACGTCAAATACCGACGGTTGATACCTGATGATTCCGCAGTAGCCACCTCGGTCTTCCGCCACGTCATCAACAACTATTACCATTTTGTCAGTCCTTTCTGCTTCGCCGTCGACCAAATCTTGCGCCATAGAACCTTGTATCCTACGTATTTCACATTATCTTGGAGCGAATCACAATGCAACTCAGTCGTCAACTATTGTGCAGTCGGCTTAATTAACCTATGACACCGTAAATAATATTGCACTGCCAAATGTTCGCTTAGTCAATTCTAAATATGCCACTGTACGTTACGTAATTAGTGATATTCAGTTGGAGATCCTCGGTCTTACAGAGACGTGGCTTCGAACCCTCGCTTCTGCCGCCTTACAGGAAGCAGCACCTAACAGCGATACCTCGGTTTCAAAGCCAGGCTGTTGTGGCCGGGGAGGTGGTCTTTCGGTGATATTTCGCTAAAAATGTTGCCTTCAGCTTCTGTAACATCAACACATTACATTACTCGATATTTGAACAGTTATAGGAATGGCTTTAATTGGAGAGAATAAGATTAAAATTGCGGTAATATGTAGACCCCACAGACAGGTATGACACATTTTTGCCATTTTTGCGAGTTTGCAATTTTCTTGCTCATTTGTTTTATTTCGCAAAGGCTGATCATCTTCGGCGATTTAAATGTGGCCAAGGCTAATAATGAACTTCTAAATATCATTGAATCATTTGACTTTAGCTCAGCACATCAATGAATCAACGAACATTCATGGTAATATACTCGCTGCGTACTGAGCCGATCTAACAGTAAACTTTTCATGGACTTATACACCAGTCCGGATCCTCATTACCGTTTGATTGCTTTCTTTGCGCCTGGTGGTAACCGAGCACCCAGGACTCAAAAACATTTTAAGTTACGGCAATGGAAACCGCTGAATGCACAATTGTTCGCAAATGATGCTATAATTAACTTCATCACCGCGGTGCAGCTGTATCTTACGTTTGCCGAAGCCTACAGCTCGTTCACATTCTGCTGGAGCGAATCACAGTGCAACTCAGTCGTCAGCCATTGTACAATCGGCTTGACTAACTTATGACACCGTAAACGCTGCTACTCTAGATGTGATAACAAAAGCTTTCTATGAATCCATGCAGACAACCGCTGATCGCCATACACTAACAGAGTAAAGTAATTTAAGAGCGTCCACAATGTCCGTAACTTGGCACGAAATTCCGCAGGCCAAAATATAATGTCCGTCGCCTGGAAAAACTGTGGCGCTGACTCCCCAATCAAGCAAATCTTGATAGGTAGCGAAAATCTTTCAGATAACTCTGACAAAATAAACCAAATTTCTAGACAGTGTCGTACACTCAAAGAAATAGTGACTAGCTCGATGGTTCAACGTCATAGCAAACCTCCACTAAATCCCGACAAGCCTGATGACAAAACCCGTTATTTTAATGAAAAGGTATCCAGGATACGGCGAACCTTCACCAGAAGCGGCCGTAACCAGCAAATAATGAGTATCAGAACTGGACTATTTGAAATATTGCCTCTAACCAAAGAATGTGTACGTCATGTATTTGCTGCAGAAACCTCACAACGCAGTCCCCTTGACACTGTGCCTTCACCCGTCATAAAGCAGTGTACTTATATATCATCTTTGTCCAATGCTAACATTAATTCCACGCTAATTGAACACGTATGCCCAACGCGAGAGAAATTAGCTGTAGTAACACTGATACTTAAAGCTACAACTGAAGATCGAAATAACTTTACAAAGCTCCGATCGATTTCAAATTTATCATTTCTACCCAAACTGATAGAAACGGCCGTATTTAATCAATTCTACGCTTAATACCAGGAGGCAACCGCCTGATTCCGCCTCAGCAGTGGGCACAGAAACAGCTTTTCTTCAGATATGCTCTGACATACGAGTCAATATGGCGATAATAAACCGACATTTGCTTGTATCGTTAGACCTCTTCGCTGCTTTCGACTTGGTTACGTTTACTCTGCCGTTAGTGCAGCATTCGTGTATCACACACACCGATAAAATAATTTAAATTATGCATGAACGATCGATGACATTGCATCAAGGTTAGTGATAAAACAACAGTGGGCTTCACACAAGCCAGCATTTTTGGCCCCCTATTGTTCAACATCTAATATTGCACTTGTAATCAACATTACAACAAATGCCGGTTGCAAAGCACGCTCTTACGGCGACGACATCTAGTTTTATAAACAATTGTACAGTGGCACCATATCTGAAACTGTTCGCGCAGCTAAGCTTCTTATGAATGGTTTTGGGGAGTAATTTGCTGACAGCAAGCTGAGGCTAAATTATTCCAAAATTAAGTTAATGTACTTTAGCCGCGTCAAATATACTGTGAACATTGTAGCGGCTGATCAAGTTTAAAACCTTCATACTATAGTAAATTATTGGGTATGACATTAGACTAGCATATAACAGGTGCGTCAAGCAAACCAAGCAATTATTTTCGCTAGTTATATCGACCACGGGCAGACAAAAATAGACCATATCACCAGACAACAAATAAAACATAGGAATGACCGACCGACCAAAATTTCACTATGCACCGTTGGTGATGTCACTTTCACAATTTCACTATGACCGGTGATTTTTACTTTAACCCAACGCTTTGATTGTTCATAAATCAGCAATGTCTTGGCTATTTAGAATTTCCTGGTAGCTAGTAACAGCTTTTATAAGTCAACAGCGGTGCACCGAACATATTTTTCGTAACCTACAGCCATCGGCGGAAGGTGATCATCCGCGAACCGGGAAGGGTTGCTCCGAAATGGATCAGGTAAGGGTAATCCAGTATATGTGGTTAGGGTTAAATGTGTCACTTTGCTCAAAAAGCCATTATAAATTCTGCTGTCGTTTATATACTAACTGAAACGACAAGCATTTTTTACATATTGATGTGTTACAATGCTTTTACAATCAGGGCACGTGTATGTTGTGTTCCTGCAAAAAAACCGGACAGAAAATACATTTTAACAACCATTTATTATATAACAGACAACCGGTAGACTACATGTAGATTAATTACGTGACACTCGTCACGAATTCTGGAAGCATACAGCTAATAAATATCAATTATAATATTTTTGATACTTCAGTTAGCTGACTTGCCGATGAAGCATTGCGTGTAAGGTACTGCAATATACTGTGAATATTCTAAAGGAAAACGGCGTGGAGCATTATTATTTCACTGCACCATTTAAGTGAAGAAAACTTGATACGTTCAAAACATACAAATGCGTCAGCATATCTGCGGCAATAAACTATTTCTGTATAGTTTTGACATAAAATAAAAAGAAATTCCAGCCCACAAATTTGTAAGTTACATTTAGTAACATACACAGAGGCACTACTACATATCAAAGTACAGTCATATTGAGAATTTGTTTGCTTCAAACCATAGAATTCTTAAAAAATCTATTAAAAAGTGCAGTACATTGGTTAAGTCCATCTTAATGTGCATATTTAACGTAGATATATACATCAGCAGAACAAGTTACAAGGAGAAACAAGACTAAAGGTTTAGTCATAACTGTTAACAAACATTACATATTTTCTAATTGGGAACCTCCTTGCTTGGAACCTACACCGAAACGGCAGCACGAGCGTCACGGTAACCTGGAATACATAGTTGCTCTAGCGAATGATAAGAAAAATGTATCTCATCTACACGCTACGATATCAAATTTACCGAGGTGCTTTGCTTACCTGAACACCTGTCCACTTGACTATTAATCTTGCGATGTGCCTGGTTGCAGTGGCCACTCTCACTGTACTCTTAAAACGTGTTTCTACGCATATGAGACTTTTGTCGCACACTGAATTCTCTTGATATATTAATCCTTCTATGGTTTCCAAAGTATACCATTATAATAGCAATGGGACTGTGCAACAAATTTGCAAGAAAGGTTCTAACAATAGGACAACACAATGTTACAGCCGTCAAATGTAAACAATAAATAATCTTAAAAACACAGCCCGTACTAGGACAAACTTACAACGGAAACACATATGGACATTGTGATTCGGGAGCCAATTTTTGCACGACGGAAAATTGACCAAAGCAAACATATATACAACAAACATACATTGGAAAATTGCTACATACTAGTGGATATCAAGTATAATAATGCATGCCACAGGGCGTGTGTTGATGGGTTCCATATTTTAAACACATCGCACCCCAGCAAGGCAATTCAGTTATCCCAAACACCATTAAATAACTGGACTATAATTGATTCAAATTCAGCTGTTATCTAACATTTTTGTGGCGCTATAAAAATCGTAAAACTCAAATTAGATAATATCATCTCTGTAGCTCACCCACACGGAAATAACACAGACATACCTGGAAAGAAATCTGTATAATTAATGATATACATATATGATGCAGTATTTGTTAACCCTGTGAACTCAAAAAAATGGGGATAGAGCTTTCAATAGGGCTGCAAAACAGAAGAAGCACAGTCTATACTGTGAATAATACTTTTCGATTGCCGGCTCTTAACCCCATATATATGAAATGGCTACCGGGAATGCCGATTAAAAACGTGACATACAGCTGGGAACAAAATAAAATGTATGCACGCCGTGAAATAAAACGCGACAAAACGATATAACTTATGCATAGGTTCCCATAGAGGAAAGGGGTGCTACACCCTAAGTATCGGACCCTTCCAGACATATTTACCCACCGCCCGCGCCGGCAACACACCCCTCCACCAGGGAATAGCCGGAACCGGAATTTACCGGTACCGGAACCAGCAACCGGAACCGTTCATTTAAACCGGATCCGGAACCGAAACCTGGTCTTCGAAATTTATATATAGTAAAACAGAGGATGGAAGAAATGAAGGTATAGTGGATTTAAAATGCATTAAAAATAACTTTTACATTAAACTTAATGTATTGCGATGATATTATTGCCTTTATGAAACTTTAAAGAGACTGAGGAAGCTAATAATGTTTAATTATCGATCAAATATGTCGGTTTTTGGACATTCAGAGCAAAAAATGTCTTCCATTATACACCATTGCGTATACTGCGTCAAATCGAATGTGCTTACAAAGCTCGGAGCGTAGAATACACACTTTCGCTCTGTCTCCAGTCGCCTCCCTTTACTACACATACGTTTGTTGCATATTCTTCTGTAGGAAACTTAAAATTATTGGTTTATATGATTCTATGAGAAAATAATAGATAGAAGGTAATTTTCTGATCAGTGGTCAGAGATACTGTTTAGGATAGCGTTGGACAAACAGTGTCCGTCAGTTAGATCATAATGATAACTTTCTAATCAGAATGCTATAAATGAGACACACTGTGATGCTGCTCCCACAGTTTCAATAAATACAGTTCATTGCCAAGAAAGCAGTTTCTAGCTGCGTTGCAGATAACGTTAGTTTACTTCACTTTAGACTGATTTACCAAGTTTACAAGCGCACTGGCGGGTGCTTGACGCAATTTGTTAGCCAAGCATACGCTAAGTATTTCTGCGTAAGCCATACTCTGTTACCGAGTTGGACCGGTTTAATTCAAACGTATCCCACAGACTTCTGGATGTGAAAAATAGCTGCCACAAGCATCGACCTGGCGTTGATTTAACAAACTCCTGCAGGTTATTATGAAAAATTCCTGCTCTAATTATGTGCCCTACCTACGTTTCACACGGCAAATTGGTTAGTTAATCTTTTCTTTTGCTTGGTTGTATTGGAGCTTGATCATTGTATAATATATATTACATATGTTTGTATTACAGGATGAAGCAAAAAACGTGGAAAATTTCAAACAAAATTTTTAAACCGGAATTCCGGTTCCGGTATGGTTTTTGCCCTTTGCCGGAACCGCAACCGCAACACGATTTTCGCCGGAACCGGAATTCCGGTTACTCCCTGCCCTCCACCATTCAAAACAGGAAAAATTTGTAACAATTCGGGTAAAATTGGCAAAAATGAAAGTGTCTTTGGGAGTCTACCCCCACGAGGACGTCCCCCAGCAAGGACCACTCTATCATCCCGCCTGCCGTTTACCCCTAAGTCGACGAACAGACGACAGTTATGAACTTATGTCATTGAGCGCTAAGAAATAGCACCAAATATATCTAGTTGCATGACCTTGTTTTAACGCAAAGTTATGTTATTTAACGTGACAATTGGAAACGGATTAGGGTGAAAATAGTGAAGCAATGATAACTAGGAAATGATTACTGAAAAAAACAAAGAACAATTGTAGCAGCTCTAGCTGAAAGTGAAAATTTTATACGACCGAAAATCCGACATTTAAAGTGACAATTTATAGATATAAACGATTTACAGATATAGATTAAATCACACTAAGACGTGTGCGCATTGGTTAAGCTCTCGCTAAACTGTAGCATACACCGCCACAAGTGGCGCTCAAATTTGTGACAATGTTGCTGAATATGTTGGAGTGGTGCAGATCTGCAGAAGCAGTTGCTGTGAATCAGAGCAGCAGTAGCTATTTCATATCTTGAGGGGTGGGGTAATTATGCTAATATCCTCGAATGTTCTAAGTTCGTGGACATGCACGGTCAAAAACTGTTCAACAACGACTATATCATGTGAGCTCAAGTTATCGTGAAAAATTCTCGAATATTGCAGATCTACAGGCGCGGGCACTGTAAAAACAACCCAATAGCTATCATTCTACGCATTTCACCGACATTATTATTTCGATGGAGTTATTACGTGTTTGTAGTTGCGCTATTCAGCATGCAACGATCTACGAAGTGTTATTATTCATTCCATCGAGCTGAAATAACATTGCTGACATGTTATTTCGATGACATTAAAATTGTGCAACAGTTCGCAAGGCTGAATATATAGTTTCAATCATTTGCATCGTGCAAATAGGATTAGTCACTTTGTCTCGAACAACGTCCCGTTCAATTGTGACGTCTTTTAGTGTTGTAAATAACAGCACTATAGTTTTCAGAACCACAGTCCTCCTTCTTGTCATATATTTTATAGCCGCCGACATCAAGTGCAAAATCGGTTTGCATCGTCTTCAGTAGTACTCCACGTGCATATTGATCTTGTTGCGATTGCCCAATTCTTACCATTGAAACTTATAGTCATCAACAATCTTTAATTTTGGTATTCGCAACTAAATAACCGGTTCCACGTCCGTCAGCTTGAGTTCTAAATTGTCACTATAATCCTGGTTTCTATTGTTGCTGCACGTGAATTTCGGAATTTTAGTGTCGTATCATCTGGAGCAATACTGCTGACCTCTAATTTCCATGCTTCTTAAGGATTTACCGTTGCACAAAGCGGTAAACGAAAAGAAATGCAACTATCGTTGGCATAGCGACGCTTGTGATACTCGTCTCTCAAACAGTTGGCGGTAACGCAGCTTTCAACGGAAAACGACTAATGGTTATTTGACTTATAATCTTGGCTCGTCTGTGAATAGACAAATGCGTTACTTTACGAAAGATGTGTTTTAGTGTTTTATTTTCGACAGTTCACAATCAACAGTATCTGGACAACAGTTGTTCGACCGCTGTAAACCGCTTTCAAGTTTGAACCTCGCTAGGTATTGCAAACGCGCTTCTTTAACCACCCCTATTTGTGAGTAATCAATACATTAACATACTACAGTAGTTGCATTATCGATAATCAAAGATTCCCTACAGAATACTGATTCAATAGTGGCAATCCAGGGCTTATTTCAAGCACTGCACGAGCCACGAACGGTTCCGCAGCTGTCATTATCATGACACCATAACTTTTGGATTGATACAGCTTGATTTTGCAGCTGCCGACAAAATTTTGAAGAGCACTCAACGTTTTGGTTATTGAATAATCTTTATAGCACTTCACGCATATCTCCAACACACATCTGATCATCGTCTCCACCAAGGAAAGTTCCACATCGGCGCCCTGCAAATACCACCTTCGTCCTTCATCAAATCACTCATTATTAACTAAAATCATGAAGTTCGCTTGCATCATTGAGCTGCAGTAAAATTTTTATCTTTGTCATCGTTGCGCCGTTTTTTGATGCAAATAATGCATCAACCCGTTTGAATGCAACAGGACGCACCCGGACGTAGTACTTCCTAACAGAGGTCGACCTGCATGCACCAGATATCTTCGACCATTAAAGGAATTAAAAAGACGCCATAAATGTAACCTTCATTTCTCAGCTCGGGAGGTTTGCAAAGTCAAACATTTTTGATCAATATCGAAATGATTAACATACACAGCTTTGTCTTGTACCAGTTCTTTAATCTTATTATTATCCCAGATACCGCGCTGCATTCGCTTCTTATACCGGGAAATTGACGTCGTATAAATACTCCGCTGGTTGTTGTAGGAGGTTAAACGCTGCAACTAAATTGTTGTGAATACACAATGTACATTGAAGTGACTGACTCATTTGCATATTGTTTCGTTTCGTTCGTTGTGTTCAATATCCATATTCAATATTAATTTATGGTAGTATTGTGAATGGCAAGTGATTGTTAATCCACAGTGTTCAATATTTTGTTTCGTTGCAGCTACGGCCACTATTTAGTAAACCATTACTTTTACGTATTATGGTCTTTTATACTACATATTCATCAACTACTATCGAGAGCGAATAATCAATATAACTACGATCTGGAGCACAGCTTACAATATCTGCCTAATTCGCTGTTTCCACTGGAGAAGCCAAAAGGGCATGGGTGTAGCAATGTACCCAGGGTTTGAACCTAACTCAACTGTAGAATCTGAGCAACGGAATAAATCATTGGAAGCATTTCTTGAGTCTTCAACTCAGTGACTCGAATCATATGTTTTAGCTCAACTGTCATCACTATTCTTACCGATAGCTTAGCTCAACTGTCATTACTATTCTTACCGATAGCTTGCCGTATTTGCCTATGTTAAGCCGATAGATAATGGCACAAGTAGCTGCAAACCGATCTTTCCTAATCAACCTCCCTGGACTTTTTGCTGGAATTTTCTCTGATTCGCGTTGGCTGGCACTCAATGACGTAGCTGCCTGCGTCGGCGTCGTAGTATATTCTGGACTTGAAATGGCTTTTCATTAGTGATCTACCGAAGAGTGAAATTCGCCGAACATTCGGTTTTAAACATTCGACAGAACACCGAATCGCGAATAATTGATATACAAATAATAATGATATTTCAAGTATTATTCTATCTACAGTTTTCCACTGTGTTAGGTTCAAATTATTAAATTGTATTAGGCTAAAAATATTAAATAAACGAATCAATGGAAGTGTTTTTGCCGAGTGAGCATTATGCGCAACTAAACTTAAATTAACCTAACTGATCATCTTATTTTATTTTTTGTAAAAATTTTGATCACCGAACATTTTGTAACCGGTAAGAAAATGCAGTTTTTGTTCACGAACATAATTTTCTTGGATTTGAATTAACAAGGGTATTGTTCGCGAATACTAATTCCACAATAATAGGACCGTTCCAATTATAACGTCATAGTTACATTAAATTTGCTCGCGAAAAGAGACAAATACTATTTCAATGCTAAGAAATGTTACTGATCTGTCGTAATTAGAAATATGTAAGTCTGTGCTGGCAATGAGTCGAATCGAAAATCCCATTAGTTCCGTACAATGAGCATGGATTCCACATCGGGAATTGCAAAATAGGATGGTTACCGGGGTCACATTAAATTTAGTAGCGCATTATATTTCGCTGCGTTTGATTCAGGGCGTACTATATATATGGTACGGTGGACGGAAATGATGAAAGACTACCATATAACATAAGACAAACTTAAAGTCATATTGTAAATCACGGGTTATTAAGTGCCTACAGAAACGCTACGTAGCTCAATAAAGAATTTCAGTCAGTAGTAAACTGACGATTAAATTTTTATTTTCATTGAAAAACTTTCAACAATACGTTAAGTAATGTAATAAAATAGACTACATTTTCTATAAATAACACCGTTTTTCCTATCAACAGTTGCTGTTGGCACCGACTTCCAGGATTTGAAACAATCGTTCAATCTATAAAAATTAGCGGTAAAAACAAATAAAAGGTTATGATATGCCTAAATGGGATATCGGCATTATATATCAAGTTACAAATGCGATGCGCTGCAGGCCGCGATATCTCATCTCGTACATAATATGTTTAAGGACTGGGTTGTTTAGAAAGCCGGTATCATTACAAGAACATACACATTTCGGCCCAACTGAAAGAAATTTTAAAGGTTTGTGGTGTATTTCGTTCAGAATACAAGCTCTTAAAACATGTCGATTCCTACCACGACTGCCGTAAAAATTAAACTTTACTTTTAACGTTGTTTGAAAGACAAATATGTAAAGACTTTAGCACACTAAATTCGCAAAAATATAACATTTTTGTAAAATAAAACAAAGTAGCTTGCATAATAGCGTTTTGCAGGAAGCATATATATACTCGAACAGATTGCATTTTACAAGCAAATATATTAACCGTCACAATATGAGTTTCAGAAACGAATGGGACTTGTTTTGAACCGTCTGCGCCGCACTCATAGCTCGGACACTACCAAATACAGTAAAAGGCACAAGTGGAAAACCACTCTTAAAATAGTATTATAGCTCATATGTGTACAGTGTCATACATTATATATGTGGTCTGGCTTGCATACAAATTATAAGTGCGACAGTTCATACATTGGTGATGTATTAATATCAAAACAAGTTTGTATGAAAGTTGATGAAGCGGTTTTGTCTTTTGTCTGAATTTTCTCATTCGTTTGTAGGAAAAATAGTGAAATTTATCACTTAATAGCATGAAATATGCCGCATGATGTACGAAACATCGCATATGACATTTGACATCACACATATGACAAATGTAATTTTATACAAAATAATGTGTAGAAATAAATACATTTTACGTGCAATTTCATGCAAATAAAGTGTTAATAATCATACGTTAATGTATGATTTTTTTCGCCATACAAATTTACATATTTGTGTGATTTTTTCGGCATATTGTAACAAAACCGTGTCATACAATATTTGTAAGATTGTAACTTAATACAAATTTTAAGAGAGTATATGTTTACGACAAAATACTACTATGGTTACCCTATCTATAAAGCTAATGGCTTAATACAAAAATAACGTATTTTCACGAATTTTGTGCACTAAGGCGTTGGAAATACCTTTTTATAAACCGCTTTAGTTGAATAACTGAAATATGTATATACAAAACATCTTACATGATTGTGAATTTTCCGCTCAACCATAACATATATGAAATTGACTAGCATAAATGCATTATTATGCTTGGGCCGGCTAATATCAGCATGGTTTTGCTGATCTTGCAGCACTTCGTTTATCCACGTTGCCGCTTAGCCACCGGAAATCACATTCTATCTACAAACACTTTCACAAAAATCGCAATCTATCTGCGTAAATAAAATCAGATGATATACATATGATATTATAGATATACATACGATCACGACATGAACAAATTCAAATTAACAACAACAGCAGTGGCATGAAAATCTCAAGTTCCGATGTTCAAATAGCTATGACCGTTGATGCTTATACATTGCCTCCAGAAAGAATGTTTAGGCTTTAAATTGAAGCAATAAACAGCCAAACGTTTATGAGACACTGCCTTTTTAATTATGTCACACATTACAAACTTTTTTTAATTCTATCCGCGTTATTTCGAATAAAAATTGCCACCATTTGACATCTTTCAGTAAAAGAAGCATTTATTCCTAAGTATTATGCCCAACAGCACACTAACGACTATTTATCAGAATCAATACATATTTCATACGTTTAACAAAAATGGCGAATTTTAATGTAACCAAAACTGAATATACCAAAAGTGTGCAGTATAAAAAGTGACTAAAAGTGAATATATACAGGGACATAGGCAAGAGGTGCACCTGGGACCGTATCCGCACCTCCCTCGTGCCATCACGTATGGAGCTCCAATAGAAGATGCCAAAACCGGGAAACATACGTATAAGTAAGACAGGCGTGCTTAAGCTGTGCCCCATCTAGCAAACCCTGTGCCTCTTGGCTAATCTGGCAAACTCCATTCGAAACTTTCTGAATACGTCCATGAATATATATATACCAAAATGTCCTATCTAGCAGATGAGGAATAGTAGGGTGCGGGTTTAGGTTAAAACTTTTTGTTTCAATATTTTATTTCAATAAGTGACATAAAAATATGAGCGGCTTTGATATTTATTTTTAATAGATACTAAAAACAATGAAACCCGAAACACCATTTATATATACCAATATATAATAGGTTTACAAGTTCTCGCTGACGTTCCGCACCCTATAGCACACATACTTCTTTCTGACCCGAAACATTTAGCTATTAGCAAAAGTACAAAAAACATTTTAAGGGAGAATAGTTTAGAAAATGGGAAAAATTATGAGGAAAATTGGGAAGCCGAGAGAAGATTTTTGGTTACCATCCCCCAAACACGCCTACGGACGTGGACACCTGTGGATGTTACGATCCCAAACGTATTATATGTACAATTATATAGATCAACCATTCTGGTTACAACTGCCTGTTAGTTACATTACCTTCACAAATGACCGCAGCTCGCTCGAAACACTATTTCTGGCAGTATTTTTCTGCTATGGAAACTTGAGATAAACCTAGTGTCCAAATTAAACCATGATGTGTCTATTAATATTCAATTTACCAAAATTATACTTCCCTTTCGGGCACCGTAACAATATCCGAATCATCATGACATTGTAAAATCCTTTAACAAAAAACTATAACATCACATCAATTCAAGGGAGTTTCCATCCAGGTGATACAATACTGCCTCAAAAACTCTACATCGGTCACAGAAACGGTAAAATGAATCACCTCATCGATTTCAGCACAATCTAAAACCTTTACAGTCATAGATGCAATAAACTATAACATTTGATTGAAGGCCAAGAAATACCGCATAGCTAAGGAGGGGTCGCAGGGGATCCAGTGACATTCCATACGTCTGTCACAATTACATTCAAATGCATCCCTGCGTCCTTTTCAGTAACCTCGGAAAACAATTATAAGCATATGAACAACAAATTATTATAGCATGATTGAAAATTACAAAATCATGCATATTCCCAGGGATAACACCATGCCAAAATATATACATCCGTCACAGATACATTCAATTGAACCGCTCCATGGTTTTTAGTATCCTCGAAAACCTGTATAATCACAAATGCAACAAAATATAGCATTATTTTGGAAGACACCTTATAATGTGGGGCTGACATGATGGACTCGCAGGGGATTCAGTACCGTTCAAAAAAGAGTGCATCTATTAAAAATAGAGTCAAATAAATCATCTCATCGTTTTAAACAACTTCGAAAACAATTATATTGACCATATAATGCTTATTAACGATTAGTTTAACAATGTGATATCATGTGTAAAGTGTTAAAATGGGTCTTTGTGGGACTCTATTTTATGTATTTTCTGTCCTTATATCCTTATCCATTGGTGTGCCAAAAAAGTGTTGGTCAATAATGTTGTACATCTTTCCCAGTCGAACACAAAACATTTTTTGATGACAGTCCTGTATTTTGAGATATATATAACTGAAAAAAGCATTTTCCGCGGTCATAAAAATAAAGGGGGCCTCTTTCAAGGGAGTCTACCGAACATGGATGATACCATATGGTGTCGCAGAATACACTATCATAAGCAACTGAGTCAGTAACAATGTGTTCACTCATCACTGAGATACAGGGAAACGGGCGGGACACACGAAAATGATAAAATTTATCAGTTCGCATAAACTGCTTGCTCGTTGAGCAATTATTGTGGAGAGTGGAAAATACTGAACTTCTGGATTTGAAGAAAAACAAAGAAAAAACTGCTGCTACTAACTGTCTGCTACTTACACATATGGGATATTATACTCCATTTACTCTAAATTTACATAAACAAACTTACGGCAGCTTTGTCAGCAGCAGTTATATCATCGGAAACTCGTAAAATTTCACGAACTTTCTCTGTAGACTGTCCTGATATTGACCGTGCTAAATGTTCCACGATGATTTCGACCAAATCGTAAATTTTCAGATCTTCTGCAACCTAAAATGGATTGTATTACGTAGAGCCTTAGTTATGAGAGAACTGCAAAGTAAGTTATACTGCTAATAACTTGATACGTTGTATACTCGCCACTGAATATGCAATTAACTCGCATATACAAGCATTTCAATACTATTTCAAATGGAGGAGACAGCAACAAAGCGTTTTAGGTGACACTGATATAAAACTATGGCTACTCTACTTCGATAGTGATTGTGGAATGAACGTGATCGACATTTTATCACATAGAAAAACCTGAGCTGTAGATACTAAGCGTTGTTGGGATATTTTGAATGTTTTTCTTAAGAAAAATGGATTGGATAACATTAGTTAGTAATGTTCTTGGTTTGTTACGAAAAAATACGGTTATGTAAAGTTCCTCGTAGCGTATCATGTCGAGTTTCCCCCTCGAATGATCGCATAATGTTTTGTCACACTACGGCTAAGCTTAAGTCTAAACCTAAACATAGCCTGCACTCACAGTTAAACATTAAATATGTGTACATTGATACTCACGTCAAGTTTTCTTTCCCTCGCACTTTTATAGGGGCAAACCATAACATGATCCAAAAGCATTAGGTTATTGGCTACGAAATGTATTGCACCCAAAAAAGTTCTTTTTAACCGTTTACTGTGCTCAGGCTGACTTACACTAATAGCTATTTCTGCTACCAAGTCAGCAATCCAAACAGAAAAAAGTTTTGTTCCTCATACCAACATTCCAAAATTTTAGTATATGTCAGACATGGAACTGGGTGACATCTGTAACCGGACCGCCGTGTACCCGAATTTGACCAGGAACTGTCCTGTTCTGATTGAGAACCTGGAAGCACCCTCACCAGCACTGCCCACAAAATAACAGAACAGAGACTTTTCCCATCTGCAATGTCTACTCGCCTGTTCCGCAGAGACATAGTAAAAACTATGTGCTCGAAAACCAAGGTCTATGACGACCATTACTTTAAATTTGTCATAAAAAGCCGACCACAAGTGTGATAGGTTGATAGAATGGTGTTGGGTTGCGTTGTGGGTACGTCCATACCGTGCAGTCTTTGAAAAGGATTTACAACGCTGAACAGAAATATGTGTTCCCTTCCACAAAAATTTCATATGCAAAAACTTCCAGACTGCTTGAAATTCGCGTACAAACGACTTCAACAGATGACAAACTGACTTCCGGGGCACACACAAATGGCTTACATGTCACTTTGAACACCTACATTTTTACAACTTGTAGTGTCTGTCTAAGACATTACTGAAAAAGCAATGTTAATCCGTCTAAACAGCGATTTGCCAAAAAATCAATTTTGCAAAATATGATCTTTCATTCATTTGCAGATAATAAAGCACTGATTGCTATGAAAAATGATCTTGCCACTGGGTTACTACCATAACCGGGTCGCCAAGTCACTATCATGACCGGGTAACCGGGACACAGCGTCACAAAATAGTGATCCAGTTTCATCTCTGGTCTGGTATATGTCATGCCGCGAGACTAAATTTTAGTAAAACTTGTAAGATGCTTCTAGAATTTCAATGCTTTTTCAACATATGCCTTTGGGATATTAGGTTCAGTCTTGCGAATCACATATATGGCTTGCCTTACACCTATTAAAATGGAAAACAGTTAATTTAGGTGAAAAGTCAAACCAAAAATCCATCGGCTATAGTCAAGCGTCAACGCTATCTGCCATTTAAACAACTTTTGCCTTCGGCTCAAATTGCTTCATCTCTAATGTGTCACAGGAGATTTCTTATTAGATATAATCTAAAATTAACGCGCCATTTGGCGCTATATGCCATGCCGCGAGACTAAATTTTAGTAAAACTTGTAAGATGCTTCTGGAATTTCAATGCTTTTTCAACATATGCCTTTGGGATATTAAGTTCAGTCTTGCGAATCACATATATGGCTTGCCTTACACCTATTAAAATGGAAAACAGTTAATTTAGGTGAAAAGTCAAACCAAAAATCCATCGGCTATAGTCAAGCGTCAACGCTATCTGCCATTTAAACAACTTTTGCCTTCGGCTCAAATTGCTTCATCTCTAATATGTCACAGGAGATTTCTTATTAGATATAATCTAAAATTAACGCGCCATTTGGCGCGGCGGTATTTCGGAACGTAGATTCGATAACGTCCGAGATTAAAAATTGAACCTATAATTACCGCTGGATTTACTTTAGGGAGAATTAATTATCTCGGCACAAATTACGGAAAAATGTATGTCTGAACACTGTCATTAATACTGAACTCAAATATGCGAAACACGCATGCTATATGATATTGTAAGGCAAGGGCAGGCGTCTCAAGTAATACAGATAGATTGTGATGCAGTCTACATTAGATAAGATACATAATGTTGAAAACCTGAAGTCCAAATTTCGAAGTTTTATTAAAAATTAACAAAACAGATCACATAGCAAGTGTTATAAAACTACGTTATATAACGACGCATTATGAACTATAACTATGTAAATTCACGAAATTTCTTGATCGGTTTTTGACTAAATTTTTTATACGGTGCATTTACGCATATGAGTTTCCAAGTATAATGTTTTGCACATATATCTTTGTCTGAAGCACGGGCCGACCAAGACAATATTTTACGCAAAGTTCCGCCTGCAATTTGCAACTAGGTCTTAAGTCAAACAAGTTAGCTCAAATTTCTACAGCTACCTTGGATATGTAGATGACTTATCTGTAGATGTCACATCGCTGAAACGCCCTGCACTAACAAACATATAAAACGGACACATATATAATAAACCAAACCCAAATAAATTTCGTTATTACGGCATATACCCTGTTAAAGACTGAAATACTTTGGCTACATGTTGCAACGTGATTTCATCCATACTCCATATTTCACAAGAAGGAACTGTATTAAAATAAAGATTAAAATTGCCACCGTCTTCCACCATTCAGCGAACAGGCTAAGTAGGAGCAGAATTAATGGGGTGGTGTCTTTCTGAGCGTCAGCACCATTACCGTCCCTGCCAATATCGTCTTTGGCTTTTGACATCCAAAATTGAAAAGTAATAAATTTTCGTTATTTTTTACGGAATGCCTATTCAGAGAGGGACCGGCATCGACACGAAATCCGCAGAAAATATGGCATCTTAGAACAAAGCGTCTACCATCTCAACGGTCTTCTACCTAAGTTGTAAACAGTCAGGCTAAAAGAACATATGCAATCGAAGAAAGGAAGTCGCCAGAAAATTTGATTCTGGAGAGATAGGCACGGATTGTGGCGTGAACTTAACATAAGATCTAACGGTTAAATGTTGAAAATATATTGTTGCTGATGTAACCTAGGGATCCGTCCTTAACTACGGGAAGGGTAGTACGGCAGCAGTCAAAAAAGGCTACAATTCACCACTATTTTGGCAAATTTTCAGTCACGTTAAGGCATTCTTCAATAAGACATTCCTGGTTCTATTGGCGTTCTTCAGAATTATTTTACTCCCAGGCCGAGTTTGGTTTATGTACAAAATCAAAAAATGAACATTAGCGAAGACTACAATGACAATGGTTCAACAAGTTATGCGTTTATGATCTGTGACTACGCTCGTCTGGCACTTGCTCAGTCTAAGCATTGACGCTGACTTTTAATGGTTTGTTAAATTGAGTTATGGCTTTTGTTAGACCAGTTACAGCTCCTAGAAAACGTGGAGCGACAAAGTTTAAAAATGTAAAAAGTGCACATAATGTCATTAGTTACCGCGTGCAAACAATTATTAAATACCCTTTTTTGCGCAGAGCTAAACTACAAACTTAAAGTAATGTTACAACCCTGACGGTGTCTGCACAGTATCTAGCTGTTATATATTTAAGATTAAGCTGACTTCATCGAGCAGAGTCTCCCTGGTCAGCTAGTATCATTGTAATACCTCTTATACATGGGACAATAAAGTCCGAGTAATATCGAAAACAATGTCAGAGTTTCATAGATTCATAGGTGGGGACAATAAGTGATACAGCAGGCATGGTGTTACCACGTCGAAGGAAAAAGTATAATAATAGAAACTTTATACACAACAGTGACGTTGCTATATTATTGTTTTCGGTTTTTTCCTGGCTCTCGACATGATTCAAGTTATCAGTACACTACCTACAGAACAAGCAAAATTTATTGATGTACTAATCAGTGAGAAAGGCTCAATTTTGATTTCCAAGCCTCATCATAATACTACCAGACGCTAAACGGCGACAGAGATGCGATGTGAAAATACAATTATAACATCTCAGAGTTAGACAATTCATGTTTCAAGTTTAATATTTTAAGTGCAACAATTCTTGCAAGTTTTAATATGTACGTTATGTTGTTACAAAACACATTTAATTTGCGGAACCATATTAATAGAAAAAAGCACACAAACTTTTATTTATATATTAAGTTAACACATAACTGGCAAAATTTGCGAAGATATAGTACCACAACGGAGATTTCCGTGTTAGGACGCAAATTTCGGTGTAAGATATCGCTAAGCCTTAAGTGCACATAATATATGAAATTGGAAAAACAAGTTGTATAAATAGTATATACTTGGTGTATGGAAAATGTGCCTGATATTCATGAAGGCCGTGATTCCAACAAATTATTCCCCAATTTGTGGGATCCAGTAAATTTTATTGTTCATGAACAAATTTTAACGTTTAAAGTGGACCATGTATATTTCCTACCATAGGCATCAAGAAAAATCAAGACTACTCTGCACAATACTGTCATAGAAAACTTCGATTTTTCATTGTGCATTAGCCACGCATTTTTGTCAGAGCAGCCGTTTTCGAGCTATAAGCGAGTTTAAAAAATACCCCTCCAAAAGTGAAAGCGTCCAAATATTGACAATGTATGTTGTTCGCTTGTTGGGGTTGACCGATGAGACTGTATAATTATTTAACCCGATTAACACGTTGTTTAGCATGAATATATACATTGGGTATGTTATTAGCCTTGCGGGAGGCAACATGAATGAGAATATGGATAAATACAGATATAGCACTTTAATTCTGGTTTTCACGGAAGAACTACAAATGGCTGCATAACGTTGAAATATATATTAGACCTCGAGACAAATTCTGACTGTGAGGTAAAAAATATTGAGAGCGTTCATTTTTCGGCGCCTTGGATTATCTACTTAATGCCTCTGCAATTCATTTATTATAGTTTTCATGTTTTTTTTCAACATTGCAGGCGATTGCTCGATTTTGCGTGAAATTTATCAGCGTTTACTTAGAATAAAAAAACTGTGAGGTAAGGATACGCGTGCCGCTGAAAATACACTAAAACCCGTTCAAATTGTACACTAAATTTTACATAAAACAGGGATTCGCGGTGCGAAAGAAAAAATAGTAAAAATGACACTAGATAAAGTCTTCTGGTACTTTTCGATACCAAACGTTAAACATACTCTTCTCTACAATTAATTGTACACAACCGACACACAAATCGGGTATCATGCTGTAATCAGAATTCAGGTTAAAATAGTGATCTGGCGAGTGACATTCGCAAACGTAGGTACATATAGTAAAATGAGCTGTTGTGTGCAAAATGTCAATCGCATTAAATAAAAAATGTCCACTAAAATTAGTTTAGCCGTTCTACATGTATGCAGGTTGAAACAAATATATGTTTCAAAATCTACATGCTATATAACGTAAAATAACCAAAACGATGATTTTCTTTAGAAATAATCCAAAGTATAAATTTAAAAATTTGTGTCCAACACGACAGCACTAAAACGCATTTAGATCAATATTTTAAAACCTCAGCAAAACAGGATCAACCTTCCGTACCTGAGTGACAGTATCACAAATTATTTATTTACACTAGCTATGTGGTCATGATTTAATAATACAAGCCAACTACCGACGGTAGTTGGGAAGGATTTGACAAAAACACTTTCGATGTTGTAATATTTTTGTTACTTAATTTCATCTAAGAGTGGGGAAAAAGATTTACAGCGTTGTATAACTTTTAGACAGACACTGTCGTAGCTTGTCGACGAGATCATTTGAAACGAACATATTAAGCAATGAAAGTAATCGCTAACGCAAATCATTCGATATCGATCATCGAGGCTTATCAAATCCAAAAATGTTTCATCACAGTAAGTTAGCCTTCTTTCTATGATATGCTCGTCGTTATCGACCTAAACAATGACAATTGTCTTCCACACAAAACCGTCACTAAAGTTACACATGAAAAATCATAACATTAATATACCTAAAATTACCTTAAAAAGTTTCTTTAAAATTGTTGCGCACGTGGATTTCACACAAAACTAATCTACAACTAATAATAAATCATAACTAGGAAATTTTCGATTCTTCGGAATAAGCAAACACTGACACAGTCAAATCATTGCGGGCCATGGAGGCTATTCTATTATATATATAGAGTAAAATAACTAGAAATTAAGTTTTTATGCATAGCAAAAACCCACTATGTAGCGGGACTTCTGTTTCAGGGGGAGCACGCCGTCTTCAGGGGTGAGGGCAAGCTGATTTCGGTGAGTGCAATTTTTTTATATTTACAAAATATTATATTACGTAATATTTACACAGCCTTTGCAAAAGTAAAACACGGGAGAAAATATTTCTATTAAAACAACCAACAACCAGTGAAAACAAATTCAATTCAATTTTCCCACTTATAGTGTTTGGGTACAAATGAAATGTCACAACCCACCAAAAAATACTTTTCAAATACTTTCTCATGGGGGAGACCTACCCCCCTCCCCGCGCACCCCCTGGCCACGTGCCTGCTATAAAGACATAGTTCGCTGTAATACAACAAAACTAGCTGGACTGTAAATCCTATAAACTTTCAAAATAGGAAAATGCTTACTAAAGGATTCCGGCGCGTTACGTTGAATGACCCACTGTGCAAGATGCTTCCCGAAGCGCACTTTGCAATGCGTCGTCGATTCACAATGACGTAATTTATGTCGGATAAATTACCGACCCACCTTTGATTGGGGTATGCTCCCAAGGACTCTGGACACCCAATCATCCCTTGCCCTCAAAAGATATCTTTTCGAAATCAGGGTATTAACAATTATACGAAAAGATTCGAAATCTTTTCCTATATCTGTTAAGATGTTACAGCGATAGCCACGATGCAATGGTTTTAACTAACACTTGGAGCAGAGAAGATCAGGTCAATCTAAAATGAATCTGAATATTTCATCTAAAGGTTGACGTATGCTATTAAATGCATAAAAAACTTAGTGTTTTACAAAGTCCTAAAAGGGCAAGATGTGGAAACTATACTGTTGTATATTTTAAGGCTTTCGGAATATTTGGCGGTATGATGTAGCTGCTGAGACCAAGATTACACTACCCATGGTGATGAAGAATCAAACTGTGCTCAGAGCAGTAACGACATCAAACTCCAACAACACTAGGTGACAACGAATCCCCGGTTCAGCTACTAAAGTCCATTCTGGTTTTGATGAGGATATTGCAGTTGCTCAATTTGCCGCGACAAACCACTGTCGACTCACATGACGAGATAAGTTTAATTGGTATAAAATTTTTACAGCATACCGTCTAAAGCTCCATAATGAATATTGTAGTACCATTAGTACGCGTTGGCGGCTTGATGCATTTCGTGGTTTGCGTAAATAATATCCAAAAACGCATAGATATGTATACGTGTAAGCTGACAATGTCGGCAAACTGACCAACAGTATAGAACAGCATTCAGCGAACAACTGGGGACCACAATAAAATTCGTACAGTGCTAAGTCCATGCTTTGATAGCAATGCTGGGTTGTGTTTGACAGCATCAACCAGCTATTGTCTCTGTAAAAATGCATAGCCCTGATCCTACGAGACTGTTTCAATTAAATGATGCAATGTTAACGCAGAAAATCCAATGCTTTGCGTGTTCTATACATTAGCATCCGCTAATTATTAGTTTCTACATCTACAATAGAACCTGCAGTGTGAGTTTCGCGGACATGTCACTGCATATTTACCCACATTTGTAAGACATCTGCACCATTATTTATCAAATATATAAGTGTAAAAATGTGTTGTAGAGATGTATTAACAACTTCCTATTAAACCTCGTTTCAATGCTGATCTATGTGCCACCTAAGTTCGCGTAATATGCCCTAATAGCAGTTATCGAACGCCCGAACACCACACACTAAAATAAGAGTGGATTAATTTCAATTAATTTTTAACTACCAAAAACATAATTTACCTTAAATAATTGCTGGCTCGACTGCAATTCCACCGAAACACACTTCCGTGCATCAGCACGGTTGCTGCACGGCTTGTTATAGAAACACCAAGTGAATATCTAGTGGCAACAAGAAATAAATAATTAGGGAAGCAAGCAAAGCTGTACTAGAGTAAGCTCATATTTGAATATAATTTTTGTAAAAAGAAACTTACCACGGTTTATGTATGTTCATGTAGTTGACAGTTTATGTTCGCGGTTTATAACAAACCAAAATGACATAACTTAAGCAAAAAATCCCATGCTCCAAAAGCCTTGCTAAAATATGCGCCCAAAAATTTTTGTTAAGCAGACTTAATACCACTGCAGCTAAAAGGCTCCTCACATGACGCAGTTATATGCAACAGTTACCGATCTTATTTTGCGATCAACACAAATTTTGTTTGTTCGTCTATGTTGCGACGTATATACCTCCCACGCCTAGAAATACCGATTGTCTGTTGATAAACAGATTTTTTGCGAACCACACATTTTACCGCTAGTACTGAGCGTTTACTGCGAATAAGTATGTACCGCAGCCACAAATGTCAATATGCCGTCAAATGTCAAATGAAGAGCAACTACAAAGCATACTGAAACAATGTTTTACTTACAAAGAAAGATCTTGTTAATTAAAAAATATGAGACTAGTTTCGAATACCTGTTGGCGTCGTGGAAAAAATCGTCACTATCTACTCGGATAATTGAATGCTTAAAGTGTGTTAACAGTTTAAAACTTTTTGTAAACATGTGACCTCAAGTTTTGATTAATATTTGATTTTTTCGAATTTTCGCTGAATTTCAATGAGTCGACAACTCGGTACAAACAAACTTTTGTAGAGTATTGTTTCAGCTAATCACAAAAAACAGCCATCTACAATTTTTGAACTAAAATTTTTAGCTCAAATTTTGAAGCATGATGAATTGCCAGTTTTTAATTACAAATTACAGCCAAATTTTGAGCAAAATGTTTAAAAGTCTTAACTCATCTTTATGTTTACATCATTTCTCTTGCTTAGAATATTGCAAAATTTGTTACTTTCAATTACAAATTACAGTCAAATTTCGACCAATTTGATTAAATTTTCAACAAAAAGTTTGATAATGTGAACTCGCCCTTATGTTTAAACCATTGCTATTGATTAGAATATTGCACGTGTAAAGGCGAAAGTGTCAGATACTAATTATATGTAACGTATATTAACAAACCTAAAATACCTCCATACATTTATGACAATATCGTATACTTAGAAAATCTGCCGTGAAATTCCTCAGCATCAAATGGTGTTAAGTAATCTACACCTGATATCATACCGCAAGACTTCGTATTGATGATGAACGGGCGACAACATACGAGAATAACAATCGAGAAAATAGAAATTAAAATTTAATATGTATAGGGTAGCCCATGACTTAAACAGTCTTTAATGTATGCATCTCATCGCTAACACGAATCGAAAACAATACCACGGCCTGTAATATATACAACATCACGCATGATGGCTTTTCCTGATACTTGAAGTTACTGAAGACTACTTTTAATTGTTATAGCATTGCTTGCCCTGCGTTCAGAGATTTGAAGGTACGCTTTATACGAATTGAAGCTAGTTCGATAGAAAAGTTGAGGAAGTAAATTGTACAACAGAAAAATGTGTCAATGCCCAAAATATCATGTTACTAAAAAACTTGCGACATATCTGTAGTATAGTTTTATATAATATATGCTATATGGCAATATTTGATATTCATCAGAAGAAAACCACTGCAATTTCAATTTTAAACAAATTCCACGATACAGCGTGATGCAATGAAATAATTTTTTAATTATATGTTAGCCAAATGTGCTACAAAACCTAGTATAATCCCATTAACCTTCACGATTTGTACTAGCCATTATAGCATCCACATCCATTGTTTAGGAAGAATTAGCAAATTTTGATTCAGTTCATTGCTAGCTCAGAACAGAAATCAGCTAATTTTCTGAAGACTTTAAACTGTTAAGTAACTCAAATTTATAAAATGGATGGTAGTGTGTTAGATTAAGTTTACTTTCCCGAAGCAGATATGAACATATTTCAATAGGTGATACAAATACAACCACACCATAATATAATACTGTATGTGTGAACGAAACAGTTAAGTTTCCAAATATTCCAAGCCTGCAAACTTATTTGAAATAAACATTTGAAGCACCACGCTATATTCATGTGTCCTTTTTAGAGACAGATTATATTTAAATGGATGCGACAAATATAGTCTACATTACGGACAATTTATTAACTAAGCACAGAAAACTGTATTCAAAAAATACAGAAGACATATATACAAAAACGAAAATATCAACTGAAGCAAAAATCCTCTAAAAATTAATGCTTGGTCTAATGTTAGTCTAGAAGGTCGCCGTCTAATGACTTATGCCACAGTAAAACCCGTCCCACATATTATTATTAATATTACCTCGACATTACCATTGTCCTAAAATATATATAAGGCTATTCACATCTACAGCCTCGCAGGTGTACATAAGAGCACGTGTCATGGGAGGAATTATTAATAGTTGTGGTCATATAAAACAAGCTAAATGCCAAATTCCTTATTTGCCGCTGTGTTGTACATTGACATTTTTAATTTTTGTCATACTATGCATAAAATTGGCGCTGCTGGGTATAACTATGCTCGTTTTCGCGTATTTATTATTAATTTTATTTCACATGCATAAATATGTTATGTTTCAAGAAGCTGGCTATAAGTTTAGATTAATTGCACCAAAAATAATTGCTCCAAGAAAACATTTAATAAATATTAGCCAAAATAGGTACGAGACACCTTGGTACGGTACAAAACTGCATAACTAAATATCTTGAAACAAGAATACAGCCGCCCCCACCCGATCTTTCTACAATAATAAATAGAAAGGAGAGTTAAATTTTCCCTTGACCACCAAAATTGTAGTTGCACTTGCCGGATGCGAAATTTTAAGTAAAATTTTTTAATGCTGCTAATAGCGGTTAAGTTGATACATAATTTGATTTTTATCAGTAATGAATTATGGTGGACATTTCTTATTTTGCCTGAAATGTACTCAGGCAAATCCGAGACAGTTAACCTAATAGACACTAACTAAACACTTATGTTGCAAAATTGTCTAGAGTGTCTCGGTTTCGAAAATATTCAACTATGAGCCAATACGACAGGGGCGTAGCCAGGATTTCGAAAAAAAGGGGTGTAGTCCTACTGACGTAGGGCCAAAGGGAGGTCCAACAAAAATTTTGTATTTCACACATTTGTGGTTACCTAGTAACGAAAATGAATTATACTGCTCCGTGGACAGACAATTTTATTTATTTTTGTGCATATAAATTGGGCGAATTTTGGATGTAACAGGTAAAACCGGAAACTTACTGCTAGTCATAAGTTTGGATCGTAGTGCAAAATTTTCGAAACATCGACCAGTTTGATAAGCATTCTGAACAGTTTTGCATTAGAGCGTTTCTAGCGTTTAGCAGAGGCCTTTCGCCGAAAAATTCTGGGAGTGAAAGGCTTTCCAAGCGCTTATATTACGGGTTGAAAAACTGTGACGCAGAACGTGTGTATTACATTTCTTTAGTCGCACCTTGAAAGGATGACGCGTCGTGATTATTCTATTTTCAAGAGTGCATTAGGGAAGATTATGACACTTCCCTGCACTCGATGTTAGCCCGTGTTTGATGATACGGGCGTTTTCGGCATGATCCTCCCAGTTTCTAGAGGGGTCGAGACGCCCCGATTTCTGGGGGGTCGGTTTATCCAAAGCTGTTTGTAAACCAACCCCCCCAGAAATTGGGGGGTGCGACAGAGCCACCCCAAAAAATGGCGGGTCCGAGCTACCCCTCAGAAACTGGGGGCTCTGTCGGACCCCCCAATTTCTGGGGGGGGGTGGTTTATAAACAGTTGCGGATAAACCGACCCCCAGAAATTGGGGTGGTCCGACCGACCCCCCCCCCCCCAAAAAAAACTGGGGGTCCGAGCTACCCTCCCAGAAACTGGAGGGGGGGGTCAGGCCGAAAACGCCAGTATCATAAAACGCGGGATAACGTGTGACTGCAGGGAAGTGTCATACTATTTCCTAATGCTCTTTTGCTATTATTGGTAGATTACAATTTATCGTTTAATGCACGTGCATTATATTGCAGTGCAGTAAATTTTGTACGGTCTTCCTCTGGCATGGATCCGGAAATAAAAATCCACTCATTCCAGCGAAGTTGTGGAGTTTTGATGATTGTTGCAGTATGCATTTTGCCACCGAGGAAGATTCAAGGCGTACTTCAGGGGGCAAGAATTGTCGGGGGATCAGGTTGCTGTTTGACAACTTGAAGGCATGAGACCAAGCCGAAAAGTTCAAGCAGCGTAGGTGAGGGTTCAACTGATCACACAATTTTCGAAGCATTGTTGTGCTTCACCGTTCCCAGGTAGTCCACTAATAGCGAAGCATCTGCGACGAAAGTATCTTCGGCGCCTGGATCTTATCTTTACTGTAGATTACACAACCTAGTTGTCCAATATTTCTGGCAGCAACTCTTGCATACGACGCATCCGATGGTACTAAGTAATGTTTGGCGCTGCGGTTGCGTCATGAGCTGATGCGAGCATATCAAACGTAGCTGCGGTAGAAGCAACATGGCGCTCAATATTGTCTAGACCCTCATTGTTTATTCTCGCCGCAGCTCCGGACAATATAGTCGTATGCCAATCAGGAGTAAATGCCGATACTCATTGCAAATGACAAGAATATCATGAGCACGTATGCCCCAAATATGTCTCATAGGATGTTGCACCCAAATGTGTTTTATCATAGCACCATACATGCTTAAGGTCCCGGGGAATGCGGTCTGTCAGCATGAGTGCGGCTCCTTCAGCGCAGCGAACGGAACTTATGGGTTCGGCACCTGCGGCACCTCCGGAGAGAAGGTAGCCAGGTCCTGGGGGAGGGATGAACCCCATTACGCCCCTATAATCATGGAAGCTTAGCATCCTCCAGATGTGTTTTATCTTAGTTTGCCCCCCTCCCAGATTTCAAGTCCTTCTCGGTGCCTATTGCAGCAATATTAAAAATCTTCACAACGCCGTTAGTAGCATTATTAATGATTCGATCAGTTTAAGCAGTATAAATCATGTGTTATTACCATGTTTGTATTAAGGTTGTGCGTGGCCATCATAGAGTCAATTTTCATAACTGTACGTTTGCATCCATCCTGGAGCGCAACTATTCCATGTGAACTGATGTCGAGATATTTTTCAATTAATGTGGCTCAAAATTAATGTGGCGAAATATAATTTCAATCGATCTGATTTCATTTATAATTACTTAAATATAATTCATTTTGGTGAATTAAAAAAATGTTCATTGAACAATGGGATACAAAATTGAAATGCAAATGACTAATTCAAAAATGAAACTCCATTTAAATCGAGAAATGAAGCAGAATTTCGTTTCACTTTTTACATATTCATATCACGGCACAGATTTTACCGTAGTTGCCGCATAATTCCATAGAGTTTTAACAAATTTTTTTTCTGAAATGGTACAAAAGTAAATGAGAATACGAGAACCGAAAAACAGGACCGCAAATAAAAGAAGCGTTTAGTTCTACATGCATATTAGATTATAACTACATGCGGGAGAAACTACTACATATCCAAGCCACCACCAACAACATTTACTTACCATTTCTCCAAGTAAACTAAAACATTACAGTATATGTAGTTGTAGTACTACCAAAAGTGCATAACGGAATAATATGGGCTTGCAGCTGCCACCACAAAATTTGGATGAGTGCATTTTGACAATTTGAAATGAAGGGTAAGGTGAAAACATTCTTGTCATCAAACACAGATTAACATTGGAGTTCTGTAAGTGTCATTACTTTCCTTTATGCACTCATAGACCTGCTAAAAAGGATGTAGTGTATAAACAGCAGTAAAAAAGTCATTTAATTTGATATACGTAAAGCAGGATTGCTACCGGCCATATACATACATACATCATCGCATGCAGGTAGCCTTCTCTCGGTCCATCTATCGACAAAACATCACGTCGTGTTTCCGCTCTGAACATACTTTTACATGTATTTACGAAAGCGAATTTACGTTTTATGCTTTATAATTATAATTTATGTTTTTATGTAAGAAAGTTATGAAAATAATGGAAGTATCCTAAAAATCGAGTAAAAATCGTGGTAGTATAGGAAACACCTGGAGTATTGCGACTATCGACACACGGAAATGATTGTTACCCGACAGTTTGCTACACGCTGATACATCTAAACCAGTCCGTACGATCGGCAATAAAAGGAAAAGGCCAATACTTGTGACAAGTTCTGGAGATATGTAACTTGGCGAGTAGAAGAATTTATCAATACGCGGGCAAAAGATTCGGTACTACTTGAAATCGGGATACAAACAAGATCTAATGAGTTCAAAACTGAAAAAGCGAATGTACGGTATACTATTGGATTTCGAATTAAAACAAAAGCTAAGTTAGAGAAAAGCTAGCTTAGAATCATTGTTTTCATTATCAAGTACGTCCAGTCCAGCCTAGCAGAAACAAACTTAAGACGTCATTTCGGTAAGCGGCGTTTTGGCGTGATACTGTAGTACGTATCTATTTTAGCGTAAACATCGGAACTAAACACAAATAAAAACAGTGCGACACAGCCAAGAATATCCCTGAAAGGCACCAAGTCCAAAGTAGCGCAGGTTTAACTTATCAATAACATAATATTCGGTTCAGCGTCAACACGTCGCGAGCCAAAGATTTATCATACCAAAAAGACATACATATAACACAAATCCAACGAAAATGATACTTAAAAGCTTTGGCACACACGAAAGAGGTCCCGGGGTCCGGTCCTCATACGAGAGCCGGTTCAACAAAAAATTTATCAAGATTCTACTTGTAAAAACGTCTCTACCGAATTTCGAAATGAACAAGCAGTGGCACTGTGGCGTAACTTAAGGTAAGCGATACCTGCCATGACATCGGACGTATCCCACTAAAAATCGTACATGTCACATGTGCAATTCTTAAATTTTCTTAAACTCAAAAACAATTTTCGTCATCGGAAACTAATTAGAAAAGCTTGAACCGAACAAATACTAATAAATTAGAAATTAAAGGAAATTAAGATGGCATATTAAACAAGTATTAGTGTTCCAAAAACACCTTCTGTGCTAAACACAATCTAACAAGCACAGCGTTTTTGAAAACCAGCTTTGGCTAGCGCATAAACCTTAGTTTCAAAGCTCGACTCGGCTCGCTGCAGTTTTAAAAGCCAACTGGAACCTCAACTCGGCACAGTAGCTTACACATTATGCTCGGCCTAGATCTCGCCTCTATCTCTTCCCGGATCACAATTACCGATGCCGGTGTTTAAAATTAACCATTTATGAAGTGATTGCACGTATACCTGAGTTACAATTTCTAGCAAAGGCGATAGTATTAATTTTAGCTGCACACTGCAGCCGATTCGACATAACTAAGTATATACCTACCGCTTGTGTGTTTATATGTTTATTTTTGCACTAGTTCATGCGATTCGCATCCGAAAAAATTGTGCATACTATTTCAGATCGCATCGGATATAGTGTGCACATTGTGTATAAAATACACGTGCGATTCGGATCGGATCAGTTCAAAACAGATCGGATTTGACGCAGTGTTCACACAGCCTAGCAAATCAAGAACATCACATTTCAAGTTACTTTTAACACGAATACTACACGCTTTATTGTGCATTTTGATTTCAATAATTTTATTCAAGCTTTGGATTACATGAACATGTTGTTAAACGACTTAGAAATCGCGGCGGACTAAGGTATTATGTAGGCAATGCGCAAGGACTCCGCCATAGCTAGACAGCTGTTCCTATACTCTTTACATTCCGTTATGCTTTTCATATAATAATATATAATTTAAAATACAATCATACCAGCGCTGCACAATAAATGGAACTGTTTAGTAAAAATGCTTTGTTAAATATTGAAAATTTAAGATATCCAAATGCTTACCTTTTCCATAACTGCCGATGTTGCGTATGTTTGCTTCATTGTGAACGGAATATGGTAATAATCGTCTAGAGGTGACTGAGACGAACAAGACAAAGACAGCGAAACTGCACTGTCGCTGCTCGTATTCAGAGTTCGTGAATTATTGTGACGTACTGGAATATGATATTTCGCAACGATATGAAGGACTTCATTAAGTATAGCACCTCGGCCGGCTATTCCGTAACTACCCTTAACTTTGGACTTTCTTAGACAATTTGAAAAAACCAAGGTAATAATGATCCACAAACCTGAGTCCTAGCTATGTAATTAAATCGCTATTTTACGCATCAGAAGCCACAAGATATAATTCGTATTACCTATGACGGAAATTCGCTTGGATCGTTAAAATATGCCAAGTGAAATAAAAGGCACCATTACGAGACTGCATCTTTGCTACAAAATAGTATATAACTATATATTTATATGTTATCCTAATTTTATACAAAGCTGAAGTACAAAAAATACGTATTTTCTCAAATGTACTAAATGCTTAATGGTAGTTGGAAAAAGCAGCACTTGAGGTGCGAAACCTCAAAACCGGGCAAGAGTCAAAATTAAAGTCCATGGACATAAGATATATTGTACAAAAATATATTTTCATCGTTCAATTTACCCCTCAACTATCAGCTAAAGAAACAACCACCGTTTCTGGCTATTGCTCACGAAACGGGATTACTATGGCTGACATATCACCCATTAAATGAACCCACCTAGTCGTTTCGACGATAGCCCCACTACTGAGCGCGTAGAAGTGTGCAACATAGAGGGACGTATCACCTGCAGGGTACCCGTTTCGCATTGGTACTCGGTACTAGCGGAATTAACCTTTGAATCCATAACCCCACATGGCATGGGTACCCGTGAGCCTGTGTGATGTTTTCTGCTAATATTGTACCAAATATACGCAGCTAGTGCAAACCTGCTATCAATCGCAAAACTAGAAATTGCATTGGAGGTGTCTCAGTTAAAAATGCACATATTTTTAATATTTTCGTTCTAACGCTGATGTGACAGCAATTTAAAATAACCGCCACGAATAAAAGCCTTATCCCATTTGCAGTAAAGTTTGAGCCAAAACGTTTCAGGTGTATCAGTGATGCCACGAGTGTCACATTTCTCGCAAATAACCTAAACCTAGAAGTATGTACATCAGTAGCGTTCTTGCATTATTCATAGACAGGTGTATATATGTACAAATATTGATTCCGTATTATAACGAAATTTCGTACCGTCGGGGCTAAAATAAGTATATAGATTCTTTATACACAGTTGAATCAATCGCATATCAATGTCCTACAGTGATATTTCCCACAGTGAACCGATCTAAGTGGGTAATCGACATCCTCATTACATCAATAAATTCAAAGCAAAATTCAGTACATTGAGGGTATTCGCATTCAATAAAGGGATTCGAAGGCCAAGATAGAGCTAAGCGAAGCCAAACCATTATTGAGAAGGTATACAATAACTTAATGAAAAGTGCGAGCCACCAGTTATACACAATGTCAAATACATTAGCGGTATTCACACACTCATTCTGATTTCACCATCGCTATGAACGAGAATCCGCCGTTTGCATGTGCCAGCGCTTAACTGAAATCCAGTCACCTCTCCCTCAAGCTAATAGATACACTTACTGTAATGATCTCTTAAAACTGGCGAAGCTTGCACAATACATTCTTCAATTTCGTACAGGTCGTTATCACCCGTGACAATGTTATAGGTTTTAGGCGAAGTAGGAGAAAGTGGACTCTGAAGTATGTAGCAAAAATTAACATATTTAATCACCAAAGACCTACAAGCGCAAAAACACTAAATTAGGTTAGTTGTATATATAGTAGATGCCCTGGCAATTACCAAACACCTCAACTGGCGAAATCCCGACAACTGTCTATTTGAAAATCATAAAATGTATTAAAAATAATTTGCCTCAAATGCGGCTTTTCAAAAAGTGATAATCACGGCGTGGATAACCAAATTTAGGCTTAAGTGAAAAAACAGGCATTTGATTAAATCTGCTCTTAGACTTTGAAACTTGGTCTGTAAGTGAGTATTTCGACTCTTGCATGGCAACGAGTGATATATAATTGACAAATTGTACCCGAACATAAATATGCGAAGCTTGAAGTTTGGCATATACGTCATTCTGATATCAAAGTAGTAAGTTCACATGTCTTATATTGAAAATACGTAATACATAAAAAAATTTTATTTTTGAGAATAGTTCAAAGCATGAAGCTAGAAATTTAAGCAGTAAACATATTCCCAACAAAATGTTTTTGAGCCCTCACTTAAGTCTTTACTCGAGCAGTGATTGTTGAGTTATGTGGATCCGCGAGTTCATCGTAGTTAAATGTTGCCAAGCACAACTATCGGGAATATAGGAAAAACATTTGAATAATTACGTTGGAAATCAATGACTTTTGTACTGTATTATATTTACGGTTTTATAAACTATGTATAATATATTAATATATAACATCTTGGTCGGAGAATTCCCAACCACAACAGTTAAAAGTGAACTTGAATTAATGTTCGTAAAAACAAAAAGGAAAATAGATGTTGAAAAAATTGAAAGTAAGAGGTTCAAAACACGATTCAGAAACGAATGGAAATTCGGTTAGACCGTATTTAGTCGCATTTTAGCTTGGACATAGCTAAAATTGTAAAAGGCACAACTACACTCAATATGTTTATAATGAATATTTAGCAAAATTATGGTAACTTTTATGCATAGCTATATTAAATATCTTTCAGTCCTTAAGCATTGCTAAATATTAAGTAGGGACTTATGCCAGTAGTGTAACTACACTAATTATTCATAATAATTATGTTAAATGAGGACCTAAAATATTTAACATAAATTAAGCTTAATTTTTAAAATTATTACACTTGCAAATTTCAAAATTAAGTTTAATTTATGTTAAATATTTAGTAGAATATTTAGCTATGCTTTTGCTATATACTTAATTTATTTACATACAATACTTATGTTTCAATGTTAGTTAGCATTAATAAAACTGAATATTAGGAATCAAATTTTGCTAAAAGTTAAAAATAATTACGCTATATTTTTATTAAGTATGGCTATGCAAAATATATTAAGTCTAACTATTTTCAGTGTAAGGGACCATATGCTTGCTAAAAAGTATATACACTATATACCGCGCACCCGACGGAAAAGCCATTACAGGACAGGCCCCGGCAAAGGTAGCGCGGATAGGCCGATATTCAAGCTCTCCGGGCAGTAGAATGTTTCGCCTAGCCTGAATGGCCAGCACTTCGGCCGGCCATTGTGACAAGTTTTCCGGCAGCCGGGTGTACCAAATAATACAAAGTGAGCAGTATTTGCCGTATTACGCATAGCTTGATTTTGGCATGTAACACATAACTAAATTATACATTTTATACAAAGTTCACTGTCTATGCAAAGTTTACTTGGGCCCAAGTTGGACTAGTTCCAGCATCTTCCCAGAGTGCACGATTCAGGTTTTCGAGTAGTGGAAGTCTTATGAAAGATAACGCTCAGCAGTGGAAGCATGGGCACGCAGGCTAAAACAAGTGCCAGGATTGTAAGGTCTTTGTGGGTCTAGAGTGATTCAGTTCTTTTCTCTATAAAATACCTAGTAGCTAATGGTATATTTCAGGCTGTAGCGAAAGTCATTCGCGAGGGCTATACCCTGCAACCGAGCTAGTGGGTGACAAACCACGAATAAATAAAGTTCCCAGCTATAGGTTAAATAGCTAATAGGTGACAAACCAACATAAACGTCAACCGGAAAACTAGCATTTTGCAGTTCATCGAACGCGTGAGATCTGACAGTCGAGGGAGCATATTGAAAGCGACTGTTTAGGCTTCCAATATGAACACTCATTTCAGCGTCTACGCGACAGTTAACGGACCTAAACTTTGGACGAACCAGATACAAAAAGTAGAATTTTTCATCCCCCCCAGAAACACGATTAGCCCAATTTTAAAGTTATAGGAAAGTAAGTAGGTATATACTGGAAATACTGTACCCAAAGTCACTAGAATGCTCTATTTGATCAAGTTTGCTTTTTAACAAACCTAAAACCATGTCTAAATACCTAGATTTGTCCACAAAGCGGTCATTTGGGGAGTTCAGGTATCCTAAGGAGTCTCGAGAGGCGTTCCAGAACGCCACCGCAACCCAAAATCCAAATATATGTATATATTACATATAAGTATAAATCCATAATGATTTCAAGTTCCTAAACGATCTATTAGTTAACAATAATTTTCCTAGTAAATTAATCAACAATTCAACCAATAATTTTTTAGCAAAAACTCCACTAATTCAGCTCCAACGGATCTGGCAAACAATATTTCAGTCATAGCGCCGCACGTCACTATCGATCCTGCGCACAACATAATCCTTAGACTCCCATTTTTGGTGATTCTACTTGCAAGTGAAAAACGGAGATTATTATACAAATGAAACGTGAGTTTTCAAACGTCAAATTTTATGTGGTGTTTGACAGCAACTGCAAAATCAGAAATAGTTTTACTTTCAAAGACAAATTCCAACTGGTATGAACTCCTTTGTTATATAGCGTTACAATTCTTCTGCTTGTGAAGCAGACTATGTCGGTAGTACTTGCCGTCACCTTACAACAATGATTTCGAAACACCTTGGCCTATCTGCTAGAACAAGCAAGAAATTTAACAATAACCAGTGCCAAAGTTCGGGAGTTTTCCAACACTCAGAGGTTTGTCATAGCCGTAAGAATAATGACAGTTTTACGAGCATAGACTGTAGCATGGGCCCAAAATATCAGTCGAAAAAATTTCTACTAATTTTGGAAAACATCCACATAAGATCCCAAACCAAAGCTAAATAACATAAGGGCCTTAAAACCATTAATATTATGCCCGAACTGAGCGTCAAAGATACTTGGCATCGTTTAATCGTCTTATATGTGTATATATCTACTATATATAAATATATATACATATTTGTTATATATACATATAAATATGCAATAAAACATATAAATACATATATCACAATAAATCCAAATTTTTGTACTTACCATAAGCATTGCTTCTGGGAATGAAAAAGCTTTGTCAATGCCACTTGTTACATTTAAGCATAACATTGCTAAACTGTGGCTTCTCAGAGAAAAGTCACCAACGCATGGTGCGAAAGCGTCCCGAGAAGAGACTACATAGTGCTGTAGCGCTGATAAAAGTTTTGAAAGATATTTTCGAACCTAGTTACCCAATAAGCATGTTTACATGGCCGATTTTGATACCGATCGATACGTCTTGTGGAAAGGATATGTATATATGCTATGTACATATACATATATATTTATTTGTTAAATTATTTTATTTATTTTCTTACTTATTTATTTATTTGTTTATCATATTTATTTACTTATTTAATTAAAACGGAGCGAGCGAAGCGAGCGGAGTTTCCACTGACGGCGCTTGGGAGAAAATCGTGAAAATCTCTTTTTTGTCTGATTCTGTCATGCATAACTCACCTTCCGCTGGATGGATTTCGATAAATTTTTTATTCAATAGTAAATAATTCTTTTTGTTAATTTATTTACTTATTTATTTATTTTATCTATATATTTAAGTGAAATGGAGCGAGCGACGCTAGTGTAGTTTCCACTGAGGGCGCTTGGGAGAAATCGTGAAAATTTCTTTTTTTGTCTGTTTCTGTCACGCATAACTCATCTGCGGCAGCATGGATTTCCATAATTTTTTATTCGATAGCAAAAGTGATGTGGACGTGCCCTTTAACACGAATATCTCCGACAATATCTTCAGGGTCAAAATAGCAAAAAACCATGCTTTACGAGTTCTTTGGCAAATTTGGCCATACGAGTACCAGTTTTTCGCAGTCCATATGTCGCGACACAGGCTTCGCACCGAAAAACCGATAAAATAAGATCATCGAGACCTACAACTTTGTTGACGAGACTTTTTTGTGGCAGGCCCGAATATGGCCCACCGACCCTTTGCCAGAAATGATTTTTCAAATTTCGGCATGTTGTTGCGTCTTTTTACCTTACAACGAGTGTCTAATAAGTTATCAAGCATGCTGGATACGATGGCTTTGCTATATAGAGTCTAACATATTCTAGAGTCTATATTATAACCTTTTACGAGATTTCAGGGGTTTTCGATCGACGAAACCAATTTCCAAAATGTGAGTTTCTATTTGTTTGGTCATTTATTACGTAGAGGACATCAGGAGTGGCCTATATATAGGTTTTAGGCATGCTGAATACGGTGGTTCGGCTGTTTAAAACTACCACGAACACTTTGTAAGATTTCAGTTTTTGATGGGTTTAGAGTCCACGAGGTTTTAGGGTTTTCAATAGGTTTACAGTACACGAGGTTTTACGGTTTTCCTTGGGTTCAGGGGTAGAGACGGTTTAGTGTAGTAGATACATCAAACGCAAAGCTTATTACAAGTGATTACACAAAATTATCACTTGATCAAACCACGCACGGTCCGTTTCAGACTCACTTGCAAGTTACTAATTTATTTATTTATTATGTACCTATTATATATATAATACTTTGTAATTGTAGTGTCAGCATAGCAATTTTACAAATACATAAATTTTTCAGATAGCGATTTAGGACCTATCTATCACACTCATAACGACATCATCGTATATACCTTCAATGGAGCAATAAAGAACCTCTTATTTTATATTCAGTGTTTTCCAAAAAATATCGAAAGGGTTTGTTTTCGCTCTGCCAGATATCTTATGCTGCCAACATGTGACTGTGAGCATACCTAAGCTGCTTAACTTATTTAACCCGGTTGGATAGTGGCTACTCTGAAATAGTTCGGTGCATTGTTCCGTTTTCTGACTAGTTATGCCTGAGACCACTTTATGGGCGTACACATGGGTAGTTCTTTAGTTGCAAACGGTGTCCGCCCACAAACCATAATTTTACCTTATGTACGGGGAAACGACTTGCGATACGTATGATCTATTCACGGATTTCGCATCGGAATTTACTATGTGCGTACACTATTGAAAATCCAGTCGCAATCTCGTTTTTCATGGTATACATTAAAGAATATACCTTCGTAGGTCGCGAACACAATTCAGCATGTCAATTATTGATTACACCAAACAAATGTGTGATATCGGAAAACGTGAACCTACGCAACTTGCATCCATACATTACGCAGTCCAAATTCGCTTTCTTTAAACTATGTGCGACTATATATACTGTTAATGGAATTCTACCGGCGAATATTTGCACAATTCATTTCTTAACTTTGACAAAAACCACGTTACACGCACCTAAGATGGGTTACGTATTATCTGAAGTAGAAGTCGTCGGGCCCATACTGTGGTTTCTGTGGAAAAACATGTATAAATTTGTGTTGAGATGCCATAATTCAATGCTTTGATTGCATTAAACTGCATTGTAAGCCCCTATAAAGAAGCCAGTGCAAATAACTTACATCGGTGTCTGACGATTCCAGGAAGCGTTCATTTCGACGCATTTTTCACGTAGCGTAATATATGCATGTATAGTCTAAAATTACTGCAAAAACATTCTACGACTGTGAAATGGACGCACATTAGACCGCTGAAAAATGTTAACATGTACCTAGATCTACCTCGATACACAGATTATTCTAAGTGAAGGCTTTTACAAAACGAAGTTATTAAGCGCAGCAGAAATACAATTCTTACGTAAATTGTCCAATTTCAGGAGACCCAACTCGCAACCCGTCCCATGTAAATATATGGAATTATTGGTGGAAAAAGTCAGAATACATGGTGTAATGTCTAGTCTAGAGAATATTGAAAAAAGTGGAAATTAGGAAAAGCTACAATAAAGTAGGTATTGAATCCAAGCGGTCAAAGGTCAAAATTGTACACAAACGTTAAACATTCGTAATAGGCTTCGGCATATTGCATTATATACTAATATACACAAGATTGCATCGGTTTACTAATAAAAATGTGCAGCTCATAAGATTGAAATTTAGAGAACATTTAGTTTTGTTATTTTTGCCCTAGGGCTAAAATTTTTAAATTCTCAATGCCCAATAACAGAAATTTCGATTTACTTTAAATTTCGTATTAAATATTTGGGATAAAAAATGTCATACTCGAAATATTTAAAATATGTTAATGTTGTAATACAACACTCCAAGAGAGGTATTTCGTAATCCCGGGTTAAACAGGCTGAATACTATGAAACAGCACCACCATTTTCAGATCCCAAATTTTGATTTTTAGGTTTCAATACGGCGAAACAATGGCGTTATTGGTTTTGAGTTGCAGCATGTAAGCATGTATACTGATTTACGTTCAGACTGATATAACAAAACTATTGATATATGCATGTATATCCTTTTTATCTTCTTGTGTATATAATTATGCTGAAATAAACTCCGGGACGCTCCGTTATCGGGCGATTAGGCTTTCAAGAAAAAATAAGAGGACAATTCAACCTATCTAGCTTTATTAACCTAGCTTCATTTTACCGCGATGACCGTTCAAAAGTCATGCCAAATTACAACTATGTGTGTATAACAAACTTAGCAACCACAGTAGGTATACATTTCGCTAATTTTCTTTGATTTGCGAAATGAATACCAGATTTCTAATTTAGAGACCAACATTCTTCACTGACTTACGAAATGCCAAAAAATCAATTTCGTAAATGTAACATGTGACGTGTCGGCTTTAGAGAGGTGGTGTTCCTTACATTGCTATAAAATATTTAGCCTGAAGAAAGAGGATAATTTTAACTCTTAATGACGGCAGCGCAATTTCTAAAAGCACGCTTGACGCAAGATGACCGAAGCGATAGTCGGTGACTCGCTTTCTAATAAACACAGCTACAGTTGGGTTGGAGTCCTCTACACTTCGAACATGATCATGAAGCTGTTGAGCAAGAATACAACACACCAGCTGCTAAGCATCTAATACTTGCGAATACCAACTCCCCAGAAGCTGTTAGCAGAATTATACTAATAATGCCTTACTGTGTGGTATCCCTAGAATCAGGCACAGCAATATGAGTATTCGTACTGAGTAACAATTCGCCGCTGAAATCATAGATAAAATTGGTCCCATGTGATACTTTATAGGATAAAAACCTACTGAGTGATTACCCACGGAGTATTTCTGCAGGTGGATGCTCACAACCCACTTCAATTCCGCAACCCCATACCTACAACAGCTTTCGGACCTCCTCATGTTATTTGCTGTTCCCAATATTTGCGGCAAACACTAATTGTTAAACTCGCATCCTAAACTTTATTTACATCCTTTACGGTAACTACTATTCTGAGCCAAGACATATATACACTGAAAAACGTTGAGCCAAATTTGGCTCATCTTCAGTCACCTGGGGCAACGCTGAATTTGTGTTAGGCGTCGCTCAGAATGACCTAAATTTGGGAGAATGATTTTTAGACTGTGCATATATATGCAAATGCAAAAATAAGGGACCAAAAGCGCAAAATACATTACCTTTCAAAATCATAAACTTTATCAACTCAACTTCAATATGCAGTTTACAATAAATTTATTACAAACAATATCAAAAACTGAATATGGCAAATTAAATAAGCATGGGCACTGATAGTAAACGGATTATCGGGGATCCGCGTACCGTATGGATTACCGAAGAATTCTATTATTAGATATTTTCACTGTTCTTAAAATGTAATTTCACACAATACGGCCGCATAATGATCTCTTCATAAGATAAGAAACACAGATAACCAAATATCAGGGTACTGTTGTTTCAGCACTTGCGAAAATAATGTATTATAGCTCTCCTCGATGACGCCAAGAGCAGGAATGCTTAAGACTGATAGCCCCTTATTTAATTTGTTATTAGTGGCCTTTAGTTCTACATTGCCTGACTGTACACATATATATATACGCCGTTTTTGGAGGTCGTTTACTTTTGTGGGAATATTAATAACAGACTTTTGGTTTGCATACATTGTATCATAATTAGACGTCATTTCGTTTATGATATCATATTTCGGCTGATGCTGATTCATGAGGATCCCAGGATAATCCTACATGGCTGTAATCCGCAGTCAGGGATTACGGTAAAGTTCACTAATCTTGTCTTTGATTCCGAAGATAAAAGTAATATTAAAAAGATACAATATCATTTACACAGACACAACCGCAACCTGATTTAATGGACTTTTGGTTTGCATATCACAGTTAGACGTTATGTCTGTTACGGTATGTTCCGGCTGATGCTGATTTATTCGGATCGCAGGCTTTCCTACATGGTTGTAATCCACAATCAGGAATTACGCTAAGTTCACTAACCTTAATTAATCCTTCATTCCGAAGATAAAAGTATTATTAAAATGATACAATGTCATTTACATAGACACAACCGCAACCTAACAAGCCTTAGATCGAGATAGGCTTGAGCAACTAATTTGAACATTGCAAAAATACATAAATTATGATTGGATACGTAGGATAACAAGAACTACCGATGTTAGTGTCGGGTACCCCGGGTAGCGAATTTATGCCCGATGCCCACGCCTGATATTAACCCAAAACATGGCAACACAAGAAGTAACCCGACAAGAAACAATAGCATAAATCAACACTTTAAAGCCCGAAATTGTAAAGCCATAACGCTGAATATGGTCCTGCTAGCACAGAAAAGGAAAATCCTAACTGCCAAGCAGCTTGAACACAGTGCAGGCTAGGTATGTATATCTACAAAAGCTGCAGGATAAATTGTGCAAACGTTTGTATACAGGGCACGCAAGCTAATGAACAAAGATAACAAATCATGGGAGTATTCCGCGCGTGTACGTTACGCCAGATGAACCAATAAAAATTAAAACAAATATATGTCATACATGCTGCGGCTCTGAGATCTGAGGGATAGTCGAGGTCGGCTTGTGCGGGAGGTACTGAAAAAAGTTAACCTCCCCATTCCACTGCCCGTTTTCGCCAATTTTCACCCCACGTTGAACAAGCTTCGCCAAAATTTTTCTACATGCACTCGGCTCGCGTGGAGGGGCAGGAGAACGGGGTGCGCAGCGATAAAGGAAAGGGCAGGGGTACCGCCAGGGGAAGTAGACCAGTGCTTCGTGAGTAGGGGATCCGAGGCCTCCGGAGGTAGCCCCCTGCACACCTGCTTCAGCATGTACAATATATGTATGTTACTACTGTGACCTGTGGTTGAGGTTGACATTAAACGGTTAATGATAAATAAATTTCCTCCAGGTAACAATTTTATATCGACCCAAAACGTAGTTTCGGAAAATAAGTACAATCAAAAAACCAAAACCGATAGAAATTTCGTTTAATCGAAATCGAACGAAATTTCGCCCTAATATTTTGCACTTGCCACTGGCGGTTTTATAGCACAGGATATAAGCTTAGTGCTATGGCTCAATGACAATTTTCCATAAAAATACAGAATTTTAGGCACTTCTTTACTTTAGCCAAATTAAAAGTTTTGACATGAAAAATGCTCAAGTTCTTCGTCATTTCAGATATGGGTATATTTTCAATGTACAAAAATTGTCGATGCTGAACTGTTGAGAGGCACACATCAAAACATAAGTAATGTATTCCGCCTAGCCACATTTGGATGTAATGAAAAATATTAAACCACGAAAGAAAGCATGAAACTCGCATAGCATAACTTATTTTAAAGGAATGCGTCCGTACACTTTATCTATAAAAAAATTAACACACATGATCTTCCAATGTTATGCGAATTTGCGTGCAGCCAGGGTAAAACTTAAGCAGCACTGCAGCTTACGCGGCACGCAAGTCACGCTCCAAAAGGTGACAGTGTAACATGTTCTACACGTCTCCATAATCGTTAAACTGTATTTTTACAGTAGATCTAAATTACAACGACGCCATCTGTGCCACGCCACGCAAGCTAACAACATACATAGTTACAACTGTTTGGTTTTGCTGCCTGCGTCGTTGCATTTGCACGATGAAATGGCATTTTTATTGTTTACCCTAGACACGGTCGCCTCGTGGCAATGCAAAGACAATGTCATTAAAACGTTGCACGGTGCTCATTCGTTTTCATGTAAAAATTGCAAGTCACAATTTCGAATTATATTTTTCTTCCGAGTATTTTTTGAGCTGTAACTATTGCAGATATTTTCACTGATTGCGAGTCAAAAGGCAGCAAACGTCGTATTACGACGTTAGTTTATCAACTTGAACGTTCGCGATCATGGTAACGCTATTTTTCGTTGTCATATTTAAAGCCATCAATCAAAAAAGTGCCAAACTGACATGGTTTTTCGTTCTCTTGCACGTTAGTGGGGTATCGAGGTAAAAAATAGCAACTTATCAAGTTTATTGTTGCGGAATAGTACAATAAATTTAGTACACTGTTTTGTGAACGTTGAGAGCAAAAATGGAAAATGGACATTACATAGATTTAGTAAATTTTAAGCTCAGACTAGAGCTCAAAATAACCAGTGCAAAAAATAGCAAATCGGCTGTATGTAATAATCCTTATTTATTACTACTTTTTACATCGAAATATTTTTGTTAGTTTTCGCTTAAAAATAATAGCAGTTAAATTCAAACTTGTTGCGATACACATGTAGCAAACGTAAAAAATATTATAAACAATATTTCTGATCACGCATTTATGTAAATTTTAACAGTGAAAACAACTTTTACAACCAAAAAATCTGAGTCAATAAAACTACTAACATATGGGTACATAATGGCATATCCACATTAAACTTCTTTGCCTCGTTTCGGTAAAACTTTTAGCCTGATTAAAGTTTTTCCGGAAAAAGCCAGCCTTGCGAAATACACTATTTTTAAGCTTAAATTTTAAGCCGTGAAAAACGTTTGTATATACTTCAGTTCCAAATTGCAGAAAAATATCAAATAAATGGCAAAAAATTTCGTCAGTATGATTTAGGCACATTAAAAAAGGTAAGTGGTAGAAAATTAATATAAAATGAAAATTCAGCGATATGCATTCCTCCGCTGATTTTAGAACTTTGACCCATACATCGATAGCATCCAAGATGGAAATTTAACAAATTCTGGCACGTAGTATGCAGCACGATTCCACTGCAGAAGTTCCAGGCTATGTTTGACGGATCGCATATTTGGCGGCCTTCGTCCTGAAATATTAATTCCATAAGTGAACTTGACTATCCACTTCTGTGATGACCGCATATACACATATATGATCTAACACGGGCAGACAGACAAAGATATTGTACCTGATTTTTCTAAACTAATGGTAGAACAGCCAAAAAGAAGAAACCGCAGTGAACACTTTAAAGTATATTAAACTTTTAAACGCACGAATTAATTCGTGTGTTATGCAACGTGGCATAAAATCACTCCAGCGCAAGGAACGAAACCCCAGCTGTATTGCTGCAAATGGCATACACCAACTATTGCGCTATAAGCTATTGCTCGACTGAAACTCAAGAAACCACGAAGAGCGAGCAAATAGCAACGCATGTACAAACAAACATACAACAAACTCAGCTACCACAATAGTTCACAATGCACTACACATTTAACTGAATTTCATTTTTAAACAAATCTCTCAGGTTTAAAGGAAGATGGTTCAGCTGCGATATGTAGGTACATTTTGATTGCGCTTTATTTACCTAATTTTAATGTTTTTACCTGTATGCCTAAGCGCTATCACAGACGCCACCACAGAACTTATCTTAATTTCATCATAGAGAGAATGTTCAGATTTCGACACCAAAAATATCTAAATCTCTTGTCTCTACAAACTGAAAAATGATTCACTGTTTTGAAACAAATCTGTATAGCATGACCGCAACACCTATAAGTATAGAGATAATAATAAATAATAAGGTGTTTAAATGTGAGGATTGCAAAAAATAACCTGTTTAAGAAATTCACACTATCATGGTAATGTATTTGCCCAAAAAAACAATAACTACAGTCACGGTCAGAATTAAGTGAAAATAACCCTTCGAAATCGATCGAGATTATGCCCCGATAGGTTTCCCATCATTAGATTCCCCTGGTCAAATCCGTCACAAATATATGTCCCTCACCCAACAAAAAGGCAACCCGAAGCCACCGCAGCCGCGTAAAATACCTTAATTCTTTAAGAAATTCATCACGGGCTCGCCCGAGAGCCCACCTTCCCCTTTTGTCGTCCAAAAATGGACCTGTTACATATCAAAACACTCGGATGGACGCACCGAGCCCGAATCCGAACCTCGTTTGGCCCTTTGGTCATCACTGAGGGAATGACACCCTCTTTTTACACTCTTTACCCCTTGTTTGTTTACATAAGCCGCGTCTCTTTCTTTGAAAGCTTGTTTCTAAGTACATAATCATGTTACCTTATATAAAATAAATACATATTAATATCGATTTTATATAAATTTTAAATTTAATTTAGTCGCTGGACATGGACGTCCAGCGTTTGTGTTTGTTAGTTTCCATAAACGTCGGATTACTTCTTTTATACATATTTATTAAGTCGACAAGTTTAAGTTTGAAGTTTAGGGACACTTTCATATAAACTTTAATAGAACCTTAAAGCTTTTATAAAGCTGAGGTTATATTATTGAAGTCCTTATCAGTAAAAGTTTGATATAAGTTGTATATAAAATTATAAAGTTAATATGAAGTTAATATTAACTAGAGTCTCTTATCAGCAAGCACACAAAAGTTTGATATACAGTTTATATACAATTTATATTTAGCCTGCTATTAGAAGGGCACATCTTCTTAAGTAAATATTATTGTCGTTTGAATCATATAATACGCTAAATTTAGCTTAATATGAAAAGTTCCACACACGATTAAGTAAACATTTAGTTAATATAAACTTTGTATAAATTAAGTTTGAAAATTTGAAATTTCAAATTATAAAGCAATACAAACCCGTGAAAAGGATAGAGGATTAGTTTGCCTGTAAAATAACGGTCACTTCAGGACCGAGAATAAACTAAAATACGCGCTATGGATTCCACAAAGGATCCTTGCTGTTATAATTATTGATTAAACTAGAAACTTCTAGAAAGTTTGATATAAATTTATAAAAGTATATAAAACGGTCGTAAATCATCCAAATTATATATAAATTTGATATAAAATTGGTCCGAAAATTACAAAATTCGGACTGATAAGAAAGTTTGCATTTAAGCTCAAGTTTTGGAGTCAAATCGTCCCAAAAGTGCTGACCAAGCACTTTTACTTAAATTTTAATGGCCTCACAAATCAGCTTAATTGCCGAAAATGGAACTATTTAAGCGGTATCACTCAAGCTTTCGAGCTTCAGTCTGACTTCGGCAGAGCAGAGTACGGTCGGTTTGTAGACCGGCTCTGATGCTCTTTGGTATTAGTCTTCAAGTGTTACTTGTTAACTTTGATTTAATTCTTGGCTTTCGCGTTTTTGGGTTATGCGAATGAATGGACGAGCGATGGATCCAAGTATGTGAGTGCGGACAGGGTGGCATAGCTTAATAAATAGATATTACTGATGTTAGATAGGATAAGCCCGTAGAGTAGTTGGCGCTTAGTGGAGCTGAGAGTTCGTGTTGATTAGTCGTAGTGTTACGCCTCTAAGGACTCCCTGTCCGTACTTTTGGTTTACGTGATAGTCTAGCCCGTCCTAGCTTGTCCCGCAGACCCATAGTCTTTGATGGCGGCTTCTAAGAATTCACCGAATTGTCGAAGTCATGCTAAAAGTCCCTGGGTGGATGAGTTAAGGCATAAATAAACGCGACACCCGCCTGTAGATCTATTTACATGATTTCTTAAGTGAGTTAGTAGCCCAAATGTGACATTTGAGCCGACCGAGGTTAAATAAAAAACTTTTCTTGTTGGACATTTGAAATGGAGCTCCGTATCATCCTTGGCCTTGTCTGCTGAATCTAAATTTGATTATGCAGTATCGTTACAAATAGTACACTTTATTATAAGATACCATTGCAAAATCGTGATCGGAATGATTATTAATAGTTACTCGTAATCGATAAAATTTGCCTGGTACACTATTGTTTTTGGCAATAATTTTGTTAGGATGTCAGTAGCAAATTACGCTTCTAAAATCGAGCCTAAAATGTAATCGACCCGCAACCGAATTTCTTAATCTAATGTCTAAAGAATGAGATAGCTCGCTCTGAGTGAAGTTTCGATATAACTTTAAAGTTACTCTAGGAATTTGGCTGAAATTTTACCCAGATATCCGTAAGGATCCCAGCTACTAGTTTGGCTCATGATCAAGCTTTGAATGTCGCGTCTGAATCACATCCCGACAACCCTGAAGGGGCTTGCCCCCACCGAAAATGTAAATTTGAAATATTTTAAGATTCCCTCCAGGAATTTTGTTGAAACTTTTCTTCGTAGGAATGTCTGCCACAGAATACAACTTTAAAATTTCCAAACCGACGACCCGACAGGAATCAGAAACCCGACGACCCGACAGGGGTCCGCCCCACCTAAAACTTTAAACGTTAATAATTCAAAATTCCTTCCAGAAATTTTGAAGATTTTTACTCTACAAATAGAAGGCCTTCCATTTGCTCTATTAAGCGCGGCAAAGCCGTGGCCCTTTCAAAAATTATGAAAAATATGGCCCCGAGCAGCGCAAAAGCAGCTCAGGGTCTATACAAATTTCATACATTTCTTTGCAGTATATGCAGTTTCATAAGTCGGTTTCGGTTAAGCTTTTGCACGTATTTCCCAAGCTTTCAGTATTACTCTCGCTCTCTGTCTCTACAATCATAAAGGCAATACGAAAGGTATAGGAGTAGCGAAACTCCGATATGCTATTGCCTATTAAATTTACCAGAGTTGGTAAATTTAAAGGCAGTGGCAAACATTTTTGTGTATAAAAGCTAGCGATATCACTGAATACGATATCGTGTCTATCGGGTCCCGGCTCGACGGATCAATTTTTGTGAGGACTGCTGACCCGGTCCTAGTAAAGTGAAAATTTAGGTCGAACCCAGCCCCTGTGCAAAATTTCACAGAGCAAGGCTGGCAAATTGTTAAGAAATTCAAATTTATAGGTTTGCGCCTCTATTTTAATGGACTGTGCTAAGGACATTGATTGCAACCGAAAAAAACCTAGTAACTTAAGTGTATACACCGAGTCAGATTCAATAGGAGAATTTGTTATAAGTAAACTGACCGGTAAATCACTTTTCGGACACTTTTAGTAAATAGGGATCATTAAAAACGTTAACTAAAATTTAATATCAGATAGAGCTCTTTTCAAGAGCCGCTTTAAGTCGAAATAGCAAAAGTTTGCGTAGTTTTAGGATAGTGCTGATGACCTACAAGGCATCGATGCTTATACTTCTAGTCTCAAATAAATTTGTAGGTAGCTGAATACAAACTTAACCACTGCCCTCATGTCCCAAAGTTGAAACGAAATTTGCCTAATTGTCACATATACCCACACCATTTATATAGATCAAGCTGACGCACAGGGTTTGTTGGTTGTGTAGTAAATCGGGGACCCGCATGAGCTCGTCTTTCGTCCCATATCAGTACCGTCGCGTCGTAGCGATAAAGAGCAATTTACCAAGACAGCATAAGGACTTCTCTTTTAAAATACCGAGTAAGACATACAAAAACTAAGTAATCAATTACCCAAACTACGCATCTTAACCCGATCGAGCTTGAGGAAATTGGGAATAGCCCAAGAGCGGTTTATTGCTTCGGCGGTGGCCTACTCGCACGCTCAAGCGTAGCGTTTCTCGTTTTCGCTCACGGATCAAGTAAGTATTTAATTCTCAAAATTAGAAACTCTAACATAGGACGAATCAAGATTTTTGTCAAACGTTTGTTGGCCTATATATAGCCTTTCAGCACAGAACCGTCAATTATCACGATCTTTATGTCAAAGTTGAATGTTAAAATTAGTATATAATATATTGGTAAACCCTTAGACCTGCATCAAGTTTTAGAGCCTTAGCTTTTGGTTGAATTACTAACGAACATCGAGTTATGTTTATATGATCGTATTAGCGGCGAAAATTTAAGGCTGAGGCAATGCCTTCAACCCTTCCGTAGGTGGAGGAGAAGCCCATAATTTAGAACCCTTTGATGACCAGATAAAAATGCGCTGTAAATTAATCGAATATCACCCAGCAGACCTATCTTAGGACGTGGAGTAGTCGAATTAGTATTTCCGAGTTTGATATTTAGGGATTCTTTTCTTTATTACTTGTGATATAGTCGTACTTTTTGGTAAGAATTTAGAGTATTGTTCCGCTGAACCATAAGTGAACGAAGGTCCTGAGTGAACCTCAAGTTAGGCACAAAATCGACAATTTAGTACTTTTCCCTAGATCCGGATCGATCCAGCGCCTTCTCGAAATACACCAATTTGGCCGTCAAATTAAAATATCAATATTCCTATTGTTGATAAAGTACATTTAATGTACACAACACATTATAAATTTTAGCTGTAAGCTTTGTGTTAGGAATGTTTGAACAGTTGGAAAATTCGGTACCAATCTCTTCCTACCGGGACCTCTAAGCCACTGAAAAATAATTTCATAGGAATCATGAATCACGATTAGCTTGTTATGCGCCATATTTGAGGAAAACTCTTTTTGGTACCTGCGGTTATAGCTCATACATACGAATGCATGTAGTAGAGAAAACGTTACGCCGTGTTGTCGCACTCGAAATTAGGAGTCGTACCATCGGAAACTCACAAACTTGCACCCATGTTAATGTATATTTTTTGCTTATATTATGCCCACGTTGATTGTTCAATTGTGACCATTGCGGATATATTATGACATGCCGTGCCTTAATCCATTTAGCGTTTTACCATATTTATCGTGTACCATAGCCGTTGATTAGGATGAGCAAAATCAAAACCCCAAATTCCCTATTGTGTACACTTTGACCCGCATACCTGAATTTACCCATTGTTTTGCCGCCTTTAGCTTACCTTACTCGAAAACGGGAAGAGAAATAGAGCAATACGTTATATGTAGCGCTTCGCGTACCGTGTCCTGATCATCTTCGTTCCCTGGGTTGTCGATTACCCTGAATAGTAGCGATAACGTCATGTATAGCCGTTAACCGTTCGTTCGTGTCAAGTTCAAAGGCGTCCGCTAAGTGTGTATTTTTACAAAGGACTGTTTTACATGGTTTGGTGTTAGTTATTAAGAAATCAACATACCCGTTATTTGAATTAGTTAGTATTGAATACGTCTATAGTGACCGTTTTGCTAAGTTTTTATAGTGCGGTTGTAAGATTACAGTATTATTTTGTATTAAACTTATGCGGCATTGTGGTAAATAAACCTCAGCTTGTGGTGGAAGCACTACTGTTTCAGTAGCTGTGACAGAGTATGGATATTTTATTTTTCCGATATTTACTTTGTAACCTGGTCGCTGTAGTTCATAGTTTTGAAAATCCACTGTGACTTTACCAAGACGTCGCTGAAAGTCGGCGCCAAGTATGCAATCATACGGACAACAGTCGTCATCCGCGATTGTACACACCTGTACTAAAGTTTTAGTACCTATTTTGATATGTATTAGCATAGTACCATGGAATCGTAGTTCCTCCACCGTTAGCGATTTCGCCGGCACGGCTGGGAGTGAAGTTTTTGGATGTTTTAATTTAGTAAAAGTGCTATGAGATACAATAGTATGACTGGAACCTGTGTCTCACAAAGCCCATGTCTCCGTATCAAATAAGAAGACAGGGATAACAAAGGTACCAGCATCCAATCACGCTATCGGCTTAGGCGGCCAAGTATCCATTTCAATAATTTCATCGTAGCGCAAGCATAAGGCCTATGCAAGTTAAAATGACAACGCTATTAATGAAAACTTGTACTGATCCAGTTAATAACCCATTAATCAAATTTGTTACACTCGTGGCTACGCCGCCTATTATATGACCTACTGCGGCTCCGTACCCTTCAATAATGTGACCTAATCCATCACCTGTGCCTCGTAGTACATTGCATACTACATCCGGATCGCACGATAGTGCGGCCGTGTAGTTAATTAAACGGTCTAGTCTAGCAATAGCAAGGCGGGATCGCGTGTCACTAGTGCCTTGTTGGTACAGTTGTTTAGTGTATGCAGGCTTCCAAGTTGTGATAAGGTCTGAAGTTGTAAAAGAAAAAGGTTGCTACTTGTGAGTCCAGATTAGGTCTACTGCTGTTTCTGTTACATGAGTTTTATGGCTATAATTTTTGCCGATAACCCAGGTTTTACCTACTTTATGTATACTTAATATTACGTCTGAGCGTGGTATTGTTTCAGAAATCTGCACTAAGTCCTGAGTACCTGGAAGTAAAAACCAAATTTTATCGTTATACTCAACTGCAATATGTTCATAGCAAATGTGATTGTATTTGTGATCCCAGTGTACTTTAGTTATGTTGACAGCTATGCATTTATAAATAAGTATAGCCTCGCCGGAAATTTGCGCGAAGATGTCATCTCGCTGTAAGAATGTTCTCAGTGCTATAGTTGGGTCAATTTTTAGTAGTTGTTGAACGACATGAAGTGGCGTTTGATTTCTAACTCGAGAAGTTTGTTCTCTAAGTAGTTAAGTTTAAAGTTTATAGGATCTATATTGCTATTTGATAGTGGGGTAGGTTTCAGAATTGTATTTTGTTTTTGCGTTAAGTATTGTGGTAATTCGGTAGTTAAGAACCTAATTCCAACTCCTTCTTCACTAATATACGTAGTATTATGTATCATGCAACCCTCGCTCTGAAAAATTGTAGTAGTTAGTGTAAAAGCGCCTTGCACCTCATCTACTATAATGTGTTTACCAGCTATTTCTCCTAGATGTTTGGACTTATACTGGTAGCTACAGAATGATTTATTAAGCACAGTTTCCCACACATAAGTAGCTTCATCAGTTATGCAATAAGGTTGTTTAACGTCGCAGGCGGAAATATCTCTTAGATGAGTGGTTAGTAGTTTCCCATCGAACGTGGCCATAGTCCCATACTGTAATATTAGATTATTTGAGGTTTTACAATAATCATAGCAACACCATCCGTAGTTTACATCGAGGACCTCTCCTGTTGACCACAGACTTTTATCTATTTGAAATAATATACCATTTTGATACCTACGATTTTTATTTGCTTGGTAACAGTCCTGATAGTTTATAGAATAGTTATTATTATCGAGCCTCGTTCCAGTTATTAGCATTCGCGATTAATTCAAAAAGCTCATACCACTGCTGCCACCACCACCACTGCTAAAATTTTCCCCTAATTTACCATAGTAGAACGATAAATCTGCCTGATAAGAAGGTGTCGAAGTGATATTGTCTATGTCTATGACTTGTTCTTGCAGTGTGGTAACAATCTCATTAGTTGCTGTTTGACTTTGGAGTAGTTCAGATATGTCTTTATTTTGTTTCTCAAGAGCCCGTAACATGCTGTCAGTTCGGTCTTTAGGTGTAGTACCTGAAGCGCCTGGGTTAGCCATTAAATGTGTTTTAGTGCGCATATGTATTTAGTATTCCACGTTAATCCTCAGTATTTTATCGCTTGCGGTTATTGACCTTACTGCTCTGTATACTTGGTCCTGGCCTTGAATGCTGGGTGCCGGGGCGCTGTGAAATGGACAAGTTCTGTCCGAAGGCGAGTTATTAAAGTGCGAGTTCCGCTCTACAGATATGGGACGAGTACCGCCCGAAGGAATATCGAAGGTGCGAGGTCCGCACGACGGCAAAATAACAGAAGGAGCGAGTTCCGCTCGAGGGGTTATTGGTGGGAACGAGTACCGTTCGATAGCTCCCGTAGGCGTCGGGAGAACTTCCGGCACAAGCAAGAAAGCGTGACCTAGTAGGGTGAGCTAAAGTGTCAGTGAGTGACGCGCTAGGTTAGTGATTCCCTAAGTTAATGATGCCCAAAGTATACAGTAACCGTAGTAGTTAAGAAATGCGCAGCGTTTTACGTATTACGTTGAGCGCGAACCTGGCGATGCGTGGTGACCTTAAATTTTGTTTTATAGTTTACGAAGGGCGTAGCTGCTGATAATGTGTACCGCACTTCTCTGGGAAAAAGTGTACGCAGTTCTCTGTGAATCGTTAATTGGTGGGAGGTAGTAGTTCCTATAGTTTCGAATTAATCGAATTAATGTTTGGTAGTACAGCGCTTCCTCAGTACGACCTCCAAAAATGTAACACCCAAACACAACAGATAGAGTACAAGTGGTGTTTTGTACACAGTTTGGATTAAGTCGAAAACATTGCCATAGTGGTTCGATCTGTAAAAAAATAAAAGATAAATCAAAAGCAAGTTGCTAACCCGAAACACTTCCAACCAACAGATGACTCTGCTTAAAGTTGAATCGGCACGTACAACTGAATTTTCCAAACACGCCTTCAAAATTATGCCCTTCAATAAACTGAATGTTGTATTTATACCATTCAATTCAATTCATCAGACTAAACATGTAACTGGCAAAGACAATAGCCATTCATTGGTGATGAATAGTAAGATCGTTAATAAAAAATAATTATATTAGATATTTTGAATCATATTCCAAACTTTGTTTCAGTATTCATATCCAGTTTTTGTCTCCATTGTTTATAGGGGAAAATTTGGCATTAAACGAACTTTGCACTTAACTGTCCCGTAAAGAAAATCCTGCAGTCGTAAATTGAAAGGTTTGGTTTCAACGGTGTTCATTAATTGATCACAGGATTTTATTAAAATGCACGATAATTATGAACAGTTTTGGTTAAATTGAACAAAAATTTAAAGCGATGTCGGTATCACAAAGAAAAATTGAAATGGCTGAAGTTAATTTGACGTAAAATCTGCAAATGGGGTCCATAAATCTAGAATGATATCACAAGGAATTGTGATATCAGACATTTACCGTTCCTATTTATGAACATTTTTGCACAAATTATACCCAAAATCTGCGTAAGGTTGTTAACAGAATTAAGATTTGAAGAATGATTTATCTCCTTCAGGAACGGAGGTTCATAGATGAGGTCCAATAATTACATACCATCGGCAACTGATAATCATTCGTAACTCTCTCCATGTCTCAGATTTTGCCTATTCTATTATAGCTACTTTCGTTGCGGCATTTACCGTTTACAATTTTAAAATGTTTAAGTGGTTTAACTGCGCTCACTCAGCCTAACGTTTAAAGAGGTTAATTACTTTGCCCCGCAATTTCACACGACGGGACGAACCGTATGACGCTAAATATTTAAACAAAATTTGAAATTAATAAAATTTGAAATTTTGTCTGAAATCATTACGGCAAATCATCACTTACAGCTCCGAAAGAGTATAGTATTAATTGTAATTTAAAATAAAAACAATTGTGAAAATTAATTTGCACCTCTAAGACAGAATGGCGGAAAGTTGTTTTCATAAATTATTTGATCAGCAAAGACAAGATTGAAACGAGCAAAATGATAAGATTTAACACACTAATGTCACAACAAGGTTTGAATGCATTAGAAGAGCACTTGCTCAAACTAGATTGTTCAAAATTAGGTTGTTTTAAGGCGAATTTGACACGTGGAAACATTGTTGTTGCTATTCGCCAGGCTAAATCAATCCGTTTTGAGGCCAGACTAATCAAGAATTATACATTGTTGTAATTGATATGATTGAGGGTTGAAATATTTATGGGTTCTAATACCAAGCAATCATTTCGCTAATTGTTGAAGAAACTGAAAAATACCGTAAATTGAATATGCGATGACTATCACCAATTTCTTTTAGAATTTCACCAGTATGGCAAAGTTACCAATCTTGAAAGTCTCCTATAAAGCCTGGCGAACAGATCTAGCGTACTCAAAATATAAGGGCGTCCTGTTGGTGTGCATTGAAAATAGCCAATATCCTAAAAACGAAGTCTGAAGACCTAATCCTGATGAAACTGCTGTAGAAGCCCTGGTTTTGTCAAAACAGCGCCATCGATCGAGTGACTAAGTTGAAATATAGCACTATTTTTGAAATCGTTTAGATTAGCTGTGATGCAGTGATTAAAATGACGAAATTTTAAATTCGGACACTTTAGATAAGCAAGTTTATCCTCCGGGTTCCCTGGGCGTCTGAATCGTCAAAAATTGGTGTCTTTATAATATGATCATTCTGACCATCAAACGAGTCTACTCGATGACTTACTTTGAAATCTAGCGATGTTTTTCTTCAGTGGAATCCCGAAATCATAAAACTGGAATTATGTGATTTTGCTTATGTCAAACCCCAATTGTCACAACATCAGCACGAGTACTCGGGTTTTTCAATTTCTTAGTTTTTTGTTGGCGAACAGGTGGTATATGTCCAATTTTAGCTTTAAGCCGAGCAAAGCATAGTTGATAAAACGTTGCTATGCTATCGACATCAGACAAAAACTGATTCCTTTATAAAACGAAGGCAACAAGTAGCTCCACGAACAAGTTAAGCTTACACGCAGCAGAATTATATTTGAATTTTATTTTAGCCGAATTAAAAACATGTAGTATTGAAACATCTATTTATTGCACAAGTTACGCCGTCTTATGAGCTACAGGCAAATTGGATACATTTTGGTTTCATCTACTAAACATAAATTATACATTAAATACCTGCGAACTAATCTACACCTGACTTTGAGCCAACGATCCGTAGACGCCTCTGAAAAAGCACCCAGTTTTAGGCAATCGCTGGACAACACAAGCAGATTCAGAACAATTTGGCGAACCACAATGTTATATGTGATGAAAAATAATTCGTAATCGTTCCTTAATGTTTAGCCGTTGCAACAGATACCAGTGCCTGGTCAACTATTAATTGATCTAACAAAATTGAAATTAAACAGAGCTAAATTCTCAAAGTTACGTCTGGTTACCCATCAATGGATTCTAGGTTGCAATTATTGACTAATTGCAATGTATTTTTCTGAGAACTTTTCTGTATTCTCTCAAATTAAATGTGGTTCAATTTTCCTGCGAACTTTAAACAACTGAATTTCGCATGGAGAAAAAGCAATTAGTCAGGGGGCGACAAACTTTATGACAATACATAATTGTATGAAAATAGATACATATTGTCTTGTGACGTCGCATTGCATTGTCAATCCGTCCTTAAATAATGCTTCACAAATGACTTGTGCAACAGACTTTGCGACAAAAATTTGTATGAGAATATGCATAAAATAGAATGAGACATGGTGTTGCAGCGTATGTCTTTTATTTATGTCACCTTTTAAACAAAGTGACATTTAATAGTTGTCGCATGGGTAGCCGTGTATTCAAAGGGGTGTGACGAGGTCAAAGGAGTATTATAGCACGAGTTTGAACGAGTTACCGTACGTACAAATCGTTAATAAACGCACTGCTGTCTGTCGAACTGACTTAGAACATAGTCTATCTGTACAGATTATTAGTGCATTAACTTTTAATCAATAAAATAGTAAATAATTAATACTTGCTATCTTTGGGTTCTTCGCGATTTCGCCGACATTTCTTAGACTGACATTGATTATAACTGTCTACTATTCAAGTTCAGCGACTATCAGATAGCATGCTCAGTTAATAAGCAAATAAGGATAGACGATAAGCACCGACAGCGATAGTTACGATCAGTTAGTTTTATAACAATAGACGTTTTCTTTAAGTAAAAGTTGTTATAAGCTATTTTACTAGATTAATAAATAGTTGAATTTACCAGGTAGAAACTTACTAATTTTAGCTGCAGTTAAAGCAGTAAACTCTTACATTTTGGCGCCCAACGTGGGGCAGGAACTTCAATTCGGATAAAATTATAGCAAGTATATGGCTTTCTTATCGTGTCTGTCTAGTCGTTTTCGATAAAATTATCAATCGTTATGGCATGGCTCTAATTTCGCTGAAACGGACCAAGGCTGGCATGTTTCTGTAACTTGTCGTTTGGAACAGAAAGACAATTATTCGTGTTGCAACCTATTGGCATAGCTATCAATCGATCAAGATATTCCTCACTGTGACGTTTGGGCACTCAAATTCCAACGGCCGCTGGATTTATTATTCGAGTCCATCAAGTGTCAGTTTCGCGAATGGGATACTGAAGCTTTGATCAATCTATTCGCGATACAAACTTCAAAGGTATCAATGCGTCACGACTTGAAACATCACTAGACAACTAAATTTTATTTGTAACTTAACAAATTTTACTTGAATTTTATAACTTAAACGTCGGTGAGTGTTATTTCAAATCGGGCCCTTTTTATGATACTACGCTCGTCCCGATTAGTTGGTATTCAACTCTCAGAAAAATATAATAAAAATCAAACCATGACAACCAATATTGAAACAGGTCTTCCTTCAAACATTATTGCTAATAGTCTACTAGTAACTGAGTTCTGAAACCATTAGTAATTTAGTACATAAGTCCGACCCTTACGCTTGTAAGGCAGAAATCGGGGAAACGAAACTAAAGCATTTCGTTTATCGCACCCTTCTTCAAATACAGTAATTTTTGTTACAGCATAAAATAGAAGACTTAGATTTTGATAAAGCGGTTGCGCTTGCAAAGCGTCAGGAAATGGCCATTCGTAAGGTTGCATTGTGTCCACAGCATGTATCAAATTTGCCTAAAATTTCGTATGCTGGGGATCAGGGCAGTCAAAGCGCGGTTCTAAATGCAATTGATAAGTTATCGCAAAAAATTAATACTTTGGAGTCGCAAAATCTTCTGCTGCAACGAGTTCTGATTACAATACTAGAATAAGTAATCGTGTTACCAACCTCGACGACAAAATTCCAGAACTTTCTGATCGAGCTGATAAATTGTGCCAACGGACTTACGACCAACCAACGAACTAATGCAAAAATGGACTACAATGTTGGCTCGACAGCATTTTTTCCAAGACGCAGAATGTATTGCAGGATTTGCAATAGAAACAGTCATAACACAAACAATGTAGATCGTTGCAGCAGAACCAACCTAACTTCGCCTCTGCGAGTAATCGTAGTCCTATACTGAGTCGACAACGAAATGGAGTTACCTTTCAGGAAAACCAGTAATGGGTTCTCCTTTCTAGTACGTTTTGTTGATAACAACACAACTAGTGAAAATAATTTTTATGCCCAAAATCAGATAGTTCCAAAAAACAGAGTCATAAATCTCCTGATTTTTTTAAACATTCGCTTAAATGTTGTAAAAATCTACCATTTATTTTGGGAGTTATGGGAACAATACCGGTAGAAGTTCTTTGTAACAGTGGATCTGACATTAACATTACTAGTGAAGATTATTTTGATAAAACGTATTCAATATCAGATACAAAATTATTGTCTCACAAAACGATTTTGAAACACAATTGTATTTCAATAACCGGTGAACCACTGTCAGTGACTGCGAATTCTAATAAATTGAATTTTGCAATTTATAAATGTAACAGACGAAGCAACCTGACCGATGTGGTACAAAAATGCGCGTGGATGGAAGTAGTAATTCAGCAATGTGCCCATGCAAATTATTTTATTGTGCAGAAACAAATGTGTAGTAGCCTAATGGGTTTGAAAGAACATTCAACGATGACCACGTTAAATAAGAACTCGCGTTTTATAAAATATGTTCACGTAAATTTATTTTTTGTATAAGCCATATCAGTCGAATAACTTTGACACATTCGATGAACAAAAGAATATCGTTGACTTTCGATTTCCAAAAGGGTGAGGAATGTAATATTGCCTACTGAGGCGTAGCTTTTTGAATTGAAAAATAATTTGGTAGTTAGATAACTCAGTTCTTGCGATCGAACTAGTTTTAGTCTTCAGTTAGTTTTATAACAATAGACGTTTTCACGTTTTCACTTAAAAGTAATGCATCATTTACAATAGGATGCGTGCGCATGGTCCTAATTATGTCACGCGTTCAAATGGGCTAGCTACTATGTCACGCATATAGTCCAGCTCGACTATTTAAATTTTGAATATCCTAGATTGGCTATGCATTTATCATCGAGCGTCGAACCGGACTCTGCTTTTGGGACGAGGCGTTCAGCTGAATCCTATAACTTAAGTCAGAGACTATTTAGTCCACGAAACTTACGTTTTCCTATACGTATCTGGATAATGCTCTAAAACGGCACACAACTTAAAACGTCAATTGTATATATTAAAACAAATATATAACTTAGAATTAGCGTGAAAATACTATTATAGAACAAAATGCTATTATACTAAGCACATTACTAAATAAAATTTCTCAATTGACGGTTCAGCCAGACGCTTTGTTTGTCACGTAGAGCCTAGCTAAGCTCCCTGTTTGTCACATTCAGATTAGATAAGCTATAAAAATGTACCATAGTAGTCCAGCTAAGCTATAGTTCACCCGAACTAGTTGAGTTGGACACGTGACATAATTTGGTCCTGTCGCGCGCATCTTATAGTAAGTGATGCATAAAAGTTGTTATAGGCTATTTTACTAGATTAATAAATAGTGAATTAACTAGGTAGAACTTACTAATTTTAGCTGCGGTTAAAGGAGTAAAACTCTTACAATTTGACTTGAAAAAGTAAGCAGCAAGCATCTTCCTACCTGTTGACTACTTTAGTTTAATCATGCGTAATTTACAGCAAGAATAAGTAATGAAAATATGATCTTAGTAGCTGGGCTTAACTTATTGCTGATATTTTCTGAGGAATAAAAATTACAGGTTAAGACACTAGAGTGAAAGACACTAGAGCTATCAGATAGCTTTATAGTAACATGAACAAAAATTTAATATCAGCTCTGGGATAAACGATGTATATTTCACCTCAAAGGAACTGTGATCAGTCCTTTGAGGTGAATTTCTTTTGAACTAATGAACTTTTGAACTTTTGCAGCAAATTTGAAATAAATTTGCAGTAATTTGAACTAAATTTGCAGCAAAACTAAAATACCGAGTCCACTAAAAATATAAGAAATAACACTAGGCAAGGTCCTCAGGTATCTTACGAATCACAAGTTAGAAATTTTACCTTACCTCCAATTTCATATAAGTGATACGGAAAATTCAGAGTCTAACTGTTAACAATTTCAATTTTGATTGATGATTCAACAACTCTCGTTCACCAACGGAAGCTCGTTCAGACAAATGCATCATCACTTGCACGCTTAATCTAAGTAGCATTGTAGGCTGTAGTGGATATTGTAACGAGGAGATGGTTCTTCATAAGGCGGTGACGTATGTACGGTTTAATGAACTCTTGTTCATTCTTTGAATCTGCTTTACGATATTGCCTTTGTTTGTTGACGAATATATGGCGGTTGTTCCCTTTAAACATGTGATCTTCGAATGTTCGCGAGCTTCGGTTAATAATCAATGTTTCATAAACGCTGTGGAGTGGCAAATCCGTTCGGTTGCAACCAAGTTGCAGGCATTTGTGTTGTTTTATAAATGAAAGTAGCATCTTTGATACTTAAATTCCAAACACTTCATTACACATTGCACTAAAAGTCACGTCAGTATCGTTCCCACGCATAGACTTGTTGCAAATAGCATTATGAACTTGACATAAGGTAAAATGTCAAACAAAGATGATTTAGCAGTATGAATACCACGATGAGTACGTTTATAGATGCATATATAAATTTCTAGAACACACGAGAAGTATTTGAGCGAAACCGATCCGACCATAATTTGCTGAGTTATCGTCATTAATAGCTCATCGCGAAGTATTTGCACTAGCTATGTGATCTTAACTAAATGGTACAAGGCCCGACTGCCTAGGACTATTGGGAATAATAAGTACGTAAATGAACAAAAAAGATTGTGTGTGTTTCCTTGCCTCCTCAGCAGCCGCGGTGGGTATTAGTATCAGAACAGTTCCAAATTTTATATTTTCACCGTAAAACCCTGAGTTGAGCAATGATACTTTTAGGTGTGGAACTGAAATGAATGCTAAGCTGTTTTCATGTGCTAAGCGTAAGCTAAGGTTCCTATATGAGCTATGTACTAAGGCTAAGCCTGAGTGGGGCTGCTTCCGCTCGAAACCCCCGCTGTAAGCTGTTGTTTTCTGCCGATATAAAGTCCGACCACTGAAGGTGACATGGGCAAAGCTCAGCGATTTAATACAAATTTACATATTGGAATCTGGCCTGAAATGTAACGTCGTCCGGTGTGACATCAATGTAGAAACCGGTAATATCAGGATATAATACCCAATTGTTCACTATTTTAGGTCAAAATAACATACACCATAAACCTGGCAGGGCTCAGAGCGAAATCAATACATCAATGATTAACTTCAAATCGCGTAATCTATTTATGTCGTTGATTCGAGTCCCAGGTCTGCCGATATTTTCAACTGTCCGGTTAGCTTCAAAGATATATGAAAAAATATTCCAGATAACATATTTTTGTTAGAATTATTTCAAGTTGTTCTCTTCACACGAAGTTGTTGGTTTGATTATAAACGTTCGGCGATGCAATAAATGGGCAACAATAGGAACTCGACGAGACTGATGATCGAGCAGCCGAGAAGTATACCGGCTGACCCACCCATATGGCTCAGCGTTTGGCTCAACTGAAAATGATGATGTCTAAATTAATTATTAATTAAACTTTACCCCCAATCTAAATACTGATCACACAATAAATAAAGTAAATTGGAGTCCAAATCGACTTTAAACAACCAGTCTGATCTTTCCAAAACCATGACGTTAATAAAAACTCTCGATAGAACATAGTCTGACGCAAATCCAACGTGAAACAGGAAGACAATCTTTGTCTTACTTTGTCAGTCTTTCAAGACTACAACTCTGACACGATATCTCGGGGTCTCTTTTAATATAATTACTTACAAACGAAGCAGCCGGGAACAGTTTTCAAAGAACAGAGCACTGTTTTCCGAGACACGCGACACTTATCTATTGTAAATTCTAAAGGTGAACTTGAAACATATTCTATTGTTGTCTCTCTCATAAATAACTCCGGTCGTGTCATGATCATATTTGCCCTCATGTCACAGAAAAAGACATGCTACTAAAGGGGTAGAAGAGTTTTCCCAATTGTTTTACTTTGCTCAAATCCTTCATTCTTGGAATACCCTTAAAGACAATTACGAGTATTGACTAAAACTGAGAGCATTTACTGTGAGCAGTCCAGTAGTTTTTCATAAATATTAAAATTGTGTACATAAATATGGTATTCGAAAATATTTTTGAACACTTTTAAGCCTACGTTGAAAAATGATGGGGACTCTAGAGCGATTTGAGTACCAAATGTTCTTTGCTTTCACCAAACCTTTTACATAATCGCTTACATATCGAGCACAAAATCATTGTAAAACCACGTTCGCTTGAAAAAGGAAATGCAATGTTCGTCATCGAATCAAACTAATACGTAGAGTTGCGAAAAGTTAAACATCAGCTTTTAAAAGATTTTTCTCCTGTTCCAATCCCAGCATTGTAAATTGAAATCCTATTCTCATAAATATTTATGCAAATGTTCTCAAAGCATTTTCGTGGACAACACGACTGAAGAAAACTCAAAATTTACACTAAGTATTATTGAACCTGGAATTTAGAGCCAGCTAAGTAGTTGCAACATTTCCAAACTTGGCATACAGAAATCAGCTATTCACAAATTAGTTGGTATTTTATGTCATGGTTGGACCTTTCAAAATCCTATGAGTTTCATAACTAAACAACAGCTAGATGGATGTCGGCGATGTCTAAAACTATATGTCTTGACACGAACTGGTGCGGTTTGAGACTTAAGCTGCGTTCAGACGTTCAAATATTTTACTCAACATTTGAGCTCAGATTTTGATCGACATTTGAATGCAACTTGTAATTAAAAAATAGGGCAAACAGCACTGATTCAAATTTTGAACTCAAAATATGTCAAGGTTTTGCCCTGTTTGGCTAAAGCAATGTTAGAGAAAAGCTTCAACAGTGCTTACACGTTCCAGTTGACAAAAAGTAGAAAAAAACGCTTTCAAATTGTGATGAAAATTTGAGTAGAAAGTTTGACGTCTGAGCCCAACATTAGATTGCTCGGTTAACATCTACTTATTGTCAATGAGAAACTATATTTTTACGGCTTTCTATTACAAAGCTAAAAAATTCTTTCATTTTGCCATTTGTAACTCCGGTGCAGGTTCACATGTTGCCTTAGAGATAAAAAACCCTGCTTCTTGTTCGCAAACTGAGAATGAAGAACCCATTTTTGATACCTAAATTTCCAATTCTTTGCATCTCATCAAGTACTTCCGCTTAAATATGTATTGTTCCACATCTTGATGGCCATATTTTCGAGAAAATACAGTTTTAGGCAATACACATTATGAAAAAAATGATTCAATATTTTCAAGGAGCCTCCAACGTAGTTGGGATCTCGTTGCAAAGGCGATTAGTATACAACTACACATACTTTGCTACCGATTTAATGCACATTCTAGTTTGCTTTTTACACACTGAGCTTATAACAAAACGTAGACTAGGAATTATTGTTATAAAGTTTAGGTTAAGATGCGATAACGTTTTGACTTACTTCCATCAACGGGTATTCTTCGTATTCCAGTGCACTGACGGATTTGAAAAATATCGAGAGTCCAGCGAGTTCGTATCTGTAAGAAAAAGCCGATTCACGCTACAAATTCGGGTTACTATTTTAAAAGTTTCACTGGTGATACCGTTCACTTAAACGTAGCCCTTAGTGAATTTAGTAGTATTAGTAACGGATTCGTACTCTACCCGTCAACATTGCTTAGGCAATAGTTTGGCAAAAGCGTCGATTTAAGATGATCATCTTGCGGCACGCGATTATGTAAAAATATAGCATTGTACTACCAAGAGTGGATGACATTTTGGCTTTTACCAAGTATCACAATCTTCAGCTTATTCAATGTCAGCGGTTTTCGCACTGTCCCTATGGGGGACATTCTGTTTGGGTCTCTTTGTATTTCGTCGAGCGAAACAAATGCCCATCTAATTCAACCCCTGACTGTCCCATGAGGCATACATTGAAATAGAAATGGAACAAAATATCTCTCTTCGGTATGAGTGGGACAGATCAAATGCCCAGTACCTAAAGCGAATGGGTCGAACCCTAACATTGATATAGATTTAGGCTGTATCTACTTAATCTGACGACGGACCAAAAATGATCAACTCTTGATATTACTAAGCCGCAAAAATTCGTTGAGTTATATAATGCATCACTGAGATTATTTAAATAAAATATTTGGATAGCGTATCATTTATGCAGTGCTGTAAGGGCATAGACTTATAGAGCCGGCTTCTTTCAGGTTCTATTCATTAAAGGTCACTGAATTTAAATCATTCTATGTGATTTTTTAGTTTATCACACAATGATATAGAAGCATTTATACTTGGAAATGTCCAACTATTACAAGTCGAAAATAAGTTGAACGAACATTGATCTCGGTTGTCCTATTCTAAATTCATACAAGCTCAAATCGTACTATCTACTGAAACAGCATTGATCACTTACTTAGTTATAGATTCGCATTTGTTATCGGTTATTCCGTGTTTGTTGCAAAACGAATTCTGAAATATAAAGTTGATTACAAAGCTATACTAATCAGACACATTCGTAAATATTTGATCAATGCGAAAATTTGGAACCAGAGCTAGCTGTTACAAAATGCCAGGTTTATGGAAATTTGTCAGCCAAAAATATGCTCAAACCAGTTGCACCCAATACGGTAATTGTGCGACGTCATCATCATTTAGGAATTACAAACCTCAATTTATCAATTTAGGAATATTTTATTAAGATCAGCAATTTGAGGATAAAACTGACTTCTTTAAAAGTAACGGAGAATCGGCTGTTTATTAACGGGCCGTACGGCCATAATGGCTACATTTCGGCGGCATCACATTTATAGTAGCCACAAGCTCTTTAGGACAAAGAGATCAATTGTTCCGCAAACCAGTTGAGGTCCGAAGCCAGAAATCGTTTGTTCCGGAAAACAAGAAATATCTCAAACAACTTATAGAACTAATTGATCATTGGTCTTACAACCTTATTTTGTGTTGGCAGTTAATACACTCGATATGATACTTAGCCACAGTAGTCAATGTAAGAGTGCAATATGGGTTAGGCTTATGAATCGGGCAAATAGCGGAAGCGCTTGGCCTGAATGATGTTCCAAATAATGGGCCACGTGTATTTTCGAACAACCCCTTTTAGATTTACTATTTATTATGGGCTGGTACTATTTATTATTTCTGTTTCATTTTGGACCGAACTCTTATGTGGCGTTCAATTCATAATGTCCCCAACGTTTGAAACATTTGCGCCCAACACAGGGTCAGGCATACTCTTGACAACAAGGTGTCTTACTCATCACCACGTTTTTATTTCCAAAATATAGTTAACTAGGGGTATTGCCACTTTTCGACGCTGTCAAAGACACCGTGTCGTCTTTGTCGTTTTATTGTCTGTCTGTGACGTAATTTTGTCAACATTCATATGGTCGAGATACAAATACAAGTATTGTTTGATAATGTAATGCATTGTATTCTTCGG